>JALLAS010001118.1:0-10248 GCA_036939415.1 Detonula confervacea
GCTGAAACTTTAACCCACCAGTCGCCCCCCTTACAATATATTTTTTTCGAAAAAAAGTTGCAAGGAACCATTTTTTTGATATCATGAGAAGGGCTCATTCATCAAAATAATGTTTTCAGACACTTCAAATTAATGAGTTCCGGCCCTAGTGGTATCCTGCTGTTGACCATGCCGAATTGTCCCCCCATAACCATCTTCATACACATAAATGGACTCCCAGTATTGGCATTAAAGCCCCAGCCTGACAGAACGTTGTGTACGTGACGAAGGATGCAGGATGGATGACCAGACGGGCTAACCGCTGTGTCACAGATAATGCGGGAAAGGCGAGGAGATCGCCATCCCTGACCCTAGCCATCGGCCATACCAAACCGCCCCCCCATGTAGCCGCTTCCATGCACATTAATTTTTTAAATGGACTCCCAGTATTGGCGTTGAAGCCCGGCCCGAGAGCACGTCATGTGTGTGGTGGAAGGAAGTATGTGGTGGGCGATCAGTCTAGCTGACCGCTGAGCCGCGGATGATGCGGGAAAGGCGATGAGATCGCCATCCCTGACCCTAGTCCTAACCGTCGGCCCTACCGAACCGCCCCCCCCCACGTAGCCGCTTCCATGCACATTAATTTTTTTGAATGGACTCCCAGCATTGGCATTGAAGCCCCGGCCTGAGAGCACATCATGTGCGAGGTGGAAGAAGATACGAAGGGGATGGTCAGTCTAACTGACCGCTGGGTCGTACTAGAGGTTGCGGGGAAAGTGAGAAGGTCGCCGTTCGCGTCGCGGGGGGCAGGGGAGGAGATATCGACGTCGATGGCCATCGTCTCGGTAGCAGCGGAAGGCGGGCTGCGTGGTAGGCAGGGACGGAGCGAGGAAGGAGATAGAGCAGCTTCATTATTTTTGGGGACAATGATATTCTGATATTCTAATTTTCTTGCGCAGATTTCTTATTTTCATTTACATACTTATGTAAAGCGAGTCATAATTGGATTTTGAGTCTGTCCATCATCCGACCGCGCAGCTACAATAACAAAATCACATCTCTCTCATCTAGATATGGTATCTCGCTCGCCCTGCGCTGCGCGCGTTCATCTCCGCACCTCGACGACCGAGCGACCCCCATCATCATTCACCGCATGGCAACACGCACCATGTCGGAAGCGCTAAACTCCTCCGCCACCGGCGCCTCCGCCGCGGACGGCAAACCCAAAACAACCGCCACCACCACCGCCGGCAGGAACCGAAATAGCAGCACCAACACCAACAACCGTCCGATCCATCCGGCGGTCCTCACGACGTTCGGACCCGGAAAAGGATCGGGAGCGAGCGAATTGAGCGTTTGGGCGTATTTGACGCGTCCTCGTCCTCCGTCGAGCGGCAGGCGTGATGATGGCGATGATGGCGGCGATGGCAATGGCAATGGCAATGGCAATGATATCGATGATTCCCCGCTGCCAAATCTGGTAACCGCCCAATCCAACTCGCTACGAGTTTACACCGTCCTTCCCAACGCGGGAACCTTGGCACTGACGGCCGTGTACGACAATTTGGCCGGAACGATATGCTCGTTGGACGTCATTCCGAACGGCACCTCCGCCGGAAGAAGCGCGGTGGAGGATTTTTCCGACGGAGACGAGGACGGAGAAGATGATGATGATGATGATGATGGAGAGAACGATGATTATGGTGATTCGGGTCTGAATGAGATTTTTGCAGACGACAACAACAACAACAACAACAACAACAACGAAAATAATGATGCCGGGAAGAATGTAAAATGCTTGCCCGGCCAAAATTACGACGGCCTCCTCCTCGGCTTTGGCGGCCATCCGCGCCTGTCGTTAGTATATCCTTCCACTCCCATGGTGGGATCGGGATGCTGGTCCTCGGACAACACAGCCTCTGCCACCTCAAACAACAATAATAACGGCTCGTCATTAACCTCGGGGGTGGGTCAGGGAGGCGTCCTCCTAGCCTCCTCCATCATCGACCTGACCCCGGCACTGGCGGAGAAGAGCATGGGAGGAATGTCGTTTCTGGAGCAGGACATGGTGGTTGCCGTGAGCACTTCCGGCACGGTTGCCAGCGGCGTCGATGTAGGTGCCAAAAGCAGCGGCAACGGCGGAGACGACGATCCGAGCGTATCCGTGGTGCTGGGCGGAGGCGTGGCCATCGCGTCGTTTTCGCTGCCCAAGGGCCCCCGGCCGGACGAGCGCGGCAACTCTAACAACGGCAACAGCGGCTCGTCGTCGTCGTCGTGGTGGCGGGTGGCATCGGAACCCTACATACTCCCCCTCGCATCCCTCACCGGCAAAATTCGCGACCTGGGCAACGGCGCGGGCATCAATCCCTCCGCGGCATCGGCCCCGGCCAACGCTCCCCAGGCGCGGGGAGGCCGCAATCAGCAGCAAACAAATGCCTCGACCACCGTCGGGGGAGGGCCGACGCTCGCCCACGGGTTTGGGGACATTGTCGACGTGTCGTTTCTGAGCGGATACACGGAGCCCACGCTGTTGATATTGCATTCCAATCCGAGGAAGGGCGGGGGGAGGGTGTGGGCCGGTAGGTTGGGGCGTACGGCGGATGTTTCCCTGCCATCCTCTGGAACGGCGAACGATGCGACCGCCAAAACCGAGGATGAAATGGATACCGAACAAAACGAACCGACCCCCAAAAGGCCCCTGGAAACAATGTCCACCGGAACGAAATACGGCCTCACCCTCACCGCAATCTCCCTCTCCATCCACCAGCACCGCTCCGTCGTACTGTGGAGCTTGCAGGACGCCCTCCCCGTCGACGCGTGGACCCTCGTTCCCCACCCCGCCGACGGAGTGCTGGTATGGGGCGTCAATACCGTGGTGTACGTGAGCATGGGGGGCAGGATGGGATGCGCGTTGGCCGTCAACGGATTTGCCAAGATTGGGTGTCCGAGCGGATTGTTGCCCCCTCCGATGGGGAGCGGCAAGGGCGGCGGCGGCGGTGGGTCGGCAACGTCGTCGTCTTCTGCGGTGCATTTGGAGGGCAATCCCAGCCCCCTTCCCAACCTCGCCGTGCAGCTCGACGGGTCGCGCGTTTCGTTCGTCACCCGCAACGTGGCGCTGGTTTGCTTGGGCAACGGATCGTTATATTCCTTGGAATTACACAACAACAATCATCATAGTCGAAATTCCAATGCGAAAATGTTCATGAGTTTATTTCCGCTGGGGCACAAGGTGGGAGGGTTGGGCGTGGCGAGCTGTTTGTCGGCGTTGGCGTTGGGATGTCATGCCGGGAGCGTGGGACGGTTCCTTGCCGAGGATGAAAGAGGTGATGAGAATAATATTGCCAAAAAGGAGGAGCAAGGTGGGGCAGATGCCGTCTTGTCCAAACCTATTGGCAAGGATGTGGGAGGGCCTAAAATACAGGCGAGGGGATTGGTATTTATTGGATCTAGGATGGGCGATTGTACTCTGTTGGCATTTTCCATGAATGAGAGTATTCGCCTTGTGGTTACTGATGTGGATGCGGAAGACAATGAACATAAACGCAAAGTGCAGCCAGATAGTCAGGCATCTATGTCTGCAGGGGAAGAACCAAAGAAGAAACAACTCAAGCGAGAGGAGGATGGCGGAGTGGTGGAGATTTTGGATGATGCGGCTGCGGCTGATGCTGCTGATAGTAACGCTGATGCTTCTAAACCAGCGCTGACGGAGGAAGAAATTCTTCGCTTGGAAGAGGAGGAATTATACCGAATGGACGACGAGGACGCCGCCAGCGGCGCTATCACCCCCGGCATGGTTTCATCGTCCGACGAAGATGAACTCAAAGAAGAATCCAATAGCGATGTAGAAGATGACGGCTACGGAACACCGTTCATCGCACCCCGTCGTCGTCGTCGCATGGTGCAGCACCTCTCCATGTTCCGATCCATCCGCGCCCTCGACTCCCTCACGGGCCTCGGACCCCTGGGAGCCGGAATTTACGGACCCGTCGCCACCTGCCCTTCCTTGGGACGAGGCAATGAAAATAACGACTCGATTGTCGTGGCGCAGCCGGCGGAGCAGGCTCCATTGGCATCGTCCATGTTCTCCAACGCCTTCTCCGCCGCTGCGAGGCATTACATTATGCCCTGCGGATACGGCGCTTCCGGGGGGCTGGCCGTGCTTACCACTCCCGGAAGGGATACGGTGGGTGGTACCATCATGTGCGAATCGGATTTGTGCAATGTCGGAGGCAATGATAAGGGTGCCGTGTTTGGATTGCCGAAATCCAACCTGGTGCTTTTGGGAAAGTCGGATGGGGTCGGATGCCTCGTGTTGCGTGGCGTGGTGAAGGAAGATGATGGTGATGACGATGGTGGACAGCAGGGTGGAGGAGGCTTTGTGGAAGCGTTTGAAGAGTTGGACTTGGCAAATGGCGCCAAGGAGGGTGGCGACAGTGGTATGGATGTCGATGGAGCCAACCCTCATGATGTCGAAGATGTATTGGGAAAGATGACCTTGCTCGCGGCTTCCGAGTTCTCTTACAGCAAATCACACAATTTCTCAGTGTTCTTGGTCAAGGATCCTCAATTGGAGGGAAATGCTGACCCTTATTCCGTTGTCATCATGTCTGCTCAAGACAATGGTGGCAAAAAGGAAATAGGCAGTACTGAGACTGGGTTACAAGTCAACTTTGTTCATCGCATCAAAGCCAGCGATGACAACAATGCCCGTGGTACGCTGACATCAATAACACCAATGGTGAGCAAGGCTTCTCCTAACAATGGTGATGGTGGATCCATCATCCTTTCATCCATCACCTTTGGATGCGCCTGGACCTCTGGGAGTGCAAGTGTGTTCAATATTTTATTGAACTCATCTTCCGAAAGTAGTCATGACAACTACGAGAACAACTCTCCAGTAGAGTATAAAGTGTCAGAATCGATATTTGTTGGCGATGGTGATAAGAACGATGTTGAGTTCTATGACAGCAATAAGGTTGTGGTGAGTATTTTATCAAAACGAAGACATCTACTATGTATTGTCAACTCCTATCTTCTCTATTGCAATTCTCACTGGTAGTTTGTACTTTCACTGCACCTTCTTCGAGTAGGGAATGGATATTGTATCATTACCAGATCATATTTTTGATTCGCCAAGTCCAACAGTTTCGACCGAATCAGAAGAAAAGCCAGTGCCAACTAGTAGCGATTCCGCCCCCACCCCTGATCAATCATCATCTCTATCCTTTCCACCTGATCGTCTTTCTATGCATGGCACTTGGTGCGCCAAACTCGATGATGTCAATTCCAACGGAGAACAACCATCTCCTGGTTCGTCCCAAAATAGGATTCTCATTGCCATTTGCCGTCGTTCGGGCTTGCTTCAAATTTATGATAATGATGATGTTTTGGCCTCTCCCTTGATTGAATTCCCAGCACACAACAATGACGCCACTTTGTCTATTTGGCAAGCGAGTGGATGCAGCCATGGTACTGCAATTCTTGGACAATCGTCTTCCCCAGGAGTAAACATTCGTCGGCCACAACTGCATGAGGTGGAAGCGGCAGAGATTCGATTCTTTGTGGCAGGACCTTCCCTCCTCCAACCTGAGAATGACAACTCCAATATGGGTGCAGAAAAGGATTCATGGATGTTACGCTCACTCTGCATCCTGGTGGACACATCTGCCGGCGATTTGCATCTCTATTCTGGATCAAAGCGCAGGTCCAACAAGAATCGCCTCGAATTTTCACGCGTGCCCATCTCGAACGTCTCCCGCCCCAGCGATGAAGCGGGTCGCCACCTGATCAAGCTTCGTCGCAAGGGAATCGTCCCTTCCGCTCAACAACAAGCAAAAGGAAGCAATTTCCGGCCCAACCGGTTGCATCGTTTCTGCGGTATATCCGGGGAGGATGGACTGTTCGCGGCAACACCCAGACCCCTTTGGTTCGTATCAGAACGAGGTGCGCCGGCAGTAGTTTCTCACAAATCGCGCCACGTTGCCCCCGCTGGAGGACGACCAGTGCCAGTGTCAGGTTTTTGCACAACGATGCCAGATGTGTTTCAGGTGAGTATGTTACTGTTCCAGAAAGTGTATGATTGAAAGGCAATGGAGTCTGAACCTGTTGATTAATTCCTCTTTTATTTTTTGTTTCTCAACTGAATCTAATGCATAATGTTTATGGCATATTTGAACGAATGGCCACTTAGAATGCAAAGAATGGATTCATTACAATACACGAACGAATTGGTCGGGTTGGGTCTCAAAGGCTCACTCTTTACAATGGGTAAGATCATACACCAATCTCTTGATGCGTTATCTGTGTATAGTGTTCTCTCTGTTTCTAACCAGGTGTTGTTTTGAAAAAAAATCATATGTTTTTGTAGGCTATGGGATGTCTTTGCGCCACATGGGCTTCTTCCTGGAGGCGGCATATCTATACAGAAGGTGCCAATGGGAGTTACTGTCCGCCATATTGAGGTAAGGATGAATGTAAACTTAAGTTGTGTGTCACTACTGGGTGATTTTTCTTTTTTTACTGCGCAATCAACTAACTAACAGATCATTTGGTCACCCTATTCAGTTTATTGATGATGCCTCTATCTCCACAACCTCTCGTCCTGTCTACGCTATGCTTGTGTCACATGAAATTGAAGCTGATCAAAGTTACCTGAATGATGACGGCCTCAGTGCTGAAGAAAGACAACGTATGAGAGATGAGAAGGAGTCCGCCAGGGTAAGGAAGCAAGTTGAAGCTGATCTTGGTGGATTTGACATGGAGCAGGAATGGGTAGAGGAGATAGAACGAGAAGAATGCTTCACCATTGACACGGAGCTTGGACTGGCCCCGCCAATGCCTACCCGGAAATATGAGGTTTGGCTTGTTGACGCATCGTCCCAGTGGAAGGTGTTGGATAAATATCAGCTCAATGAGTCTGAACATGGTACCGCCCTCAAGGTTATGTACTTGACAGATGTAAGTCAAATCCATGTTCTTCCATGCCAATCATTCGTGATCTCCTTGCTTCTTTGAAAAATGGATACATCTGTGTTTTGCTCAACGACCTTCCCAAACTATCGTGCCATTTCTTTAAAGGTTGTTGAGGACAGCGATGAGCCACCTGAAAGAAGTCTAGTCATAGGAGTCGGCACTAGTGTGATAGATCATGATGGTGAAGATCTTGCCTCGAAAGGAAGAATCTTGTTATTCGAGGTCAAGAAGTCTAAAAAACGCACTACAGGCAAAGGAAAGACTAAAAATGCACCACTAGAGCTTACACTGAAATCAGAGAAAGACATGGCGCTAGGTCCGGTAACCAGTTTATCCTCGCTCAAGTCAGAAGACGTGTATCGTGTCGTGGTGGGAGCAGGTGCAGAAGTTACTGTGGAACAATGGGGAAGTGGTAAATTGACACAAGTTGGTAAGTATTCAAAGCTGCAGATACTGTATTTTTATCAATGTATTTACTTTTCATTTCATTTGACACACAATGCTTCTATTGCCGGCACATCCTGTTCAGGTTTTTATCATGCTCACATGCAGGTCCAAGAGATAGTCCTCTTCAAAACATTTTTCTTGCTGAGTGACGCGTGAGTCAATTGCTATTGATTCTGTGTTATTTCACCTCTTTATTCGTCAATTTTGCGATATTTCTGATGTGATTATTTCTGCCGCAATCTCTCCGCAGCTACGATTCACTGCATTTCCTTGTTTGGAGAGAGAGGGACAAAAGTCTGACATTGCTTGCAAAGGTCCGTTGCCTTTATCTCTGCATTCTTTCATCTCTTTATCTTCATTTTGTGATACATCTGATGTGATTATTTTTGCCACAATCTCTCTGCACATTGCTTGCAAAGGATTATGAACCAACCCACGTATTTGCAGCAGGGCTGATCAGTAGGGGTGGTGCGATGTCATTTGTTTGCCATGATGATCGCCAAAACCTTTCATTTTTACAATACGCTCCAACTGATGCTGAGGCAAGAGGGGGCAATAAGCTTGTGTGTCGTGCAGATTTTCACATGGGCTCACAAACTACTTCACTCAGAAGCCACTGGGGTCAATCTAGCTTGCTGTTCAACTCATGCACTACAACAAGCACGCTAGCTGCTTTGAAGCAGCAAGATACTCTCTTTGGAAGGCTGGAGGATGATAACAGATTCGCTGTCAATTTTGGCACGTCTGACGGCAGCTTGGGCTCCATTGTTCCATTGAGCGAGCCCACATACTGGCGTTTGACGGCGCTCCAGAGTGTCATGAGCAATGCGCTCGAAAGCAACTGTGCCCTTAGTCACCGAGCATGGCGTTTGTATCGCCGGTCAACTCGTAGAGCAGGATGCCGCAGCAACGATCGTAAAAAGGGAGTTATTGATGGCGACATCGTGATGAAATTTGTTGATTTGCCTTTGCCAGAACAGGAAGATTTAGCAAGCTCAATTGGCTCAACTGTTGGGTTAGTGATTGACAATCTGCTTGAACTTGGATGTGCTGCATCTGTTGTCTAAAGCAGAAAAATGCAAAACATCCCTCCTCATTAACGAGTCTTAACTCTACAAAAAGGATGGAACAAAGTGCGCATGGGCACACTCACGGCAAATCCAAAAACCCATCAGCAGGCAAATGATGCTGTCATTAAGGCGACTCTGGTGTATAAGTGTAGCCAACTAACTGCATGCCTTCCAAAGCTGTTGTGAAAACATTGAAGAATTGGTAGTATCACGAATTACATTTAAGGGTTGAATAAATCATTACACTAAAACGAACTAACACCTCCAGAAATGCATTAATTTACACTATTCATAGAGAATTTTATGATGTCTAGATTGCATTGTTTCATGCTTCATACGTCTATTGTTTGTGGCTGAATCAAAAGTTGACGGAAGTTTTGTAATTCAGGTAGAGGCTGGTCCTATTCATCAGGTTGTTTCTCGATTTTGGTTTAGTATTTAGCAGCATCATGTCACCAATTTCTAGATAACGGGGTTCTCCATCCAATCTGCCAAAAAGTCCGATGCCAACTTAAGTGCTTTCTCTGCATCATCTCTTACATTCTCAACTGTGGTGTCACCGCGGGATACCCACCCATGAATCATTTGTGGAAACACCACACACTTTGGATCTTGACTTTTCAGACCACCAGCATTATGCTTTGACGACGAAATAATCTGAGCAACTTCTCCATCTGGTGGCTTTAGATTGTCCATGTCATTACCTGCTACACAGTAGAGCAATGGTGTGCTATCTGCTGCAATTTTTGTCATGCTCACAGAATCCATCCCAAATGCCATGTCTTCCAATTTAATACTGGGGTGAAACCCAACTCCACATTTGAATTTTCTACCCATTGCACATGCTTTTGTCATGGCCCATACACCCCAGCAAAAGCCTATAGCTCCAATGTTTGATGGATTGACATTATATTGCGTTGAGAGAAATTCGAGACACCAATCAATATCTTTTTCTACCAGGTGGGCCTCAGTATGATCAGTGTTGGTACTTTGATTCTCATTGAATGGATGTTTGCGGACCCAGTCAAGAAAATCTTCTGAATGATTGAGCTTTGTGTCACCCCGAAAACAGTCAATGGCTACAACATAAAGCGATAGATCTGTTGCTAATTTGTCGAGAATTGCAAACAGCCGGTTTTGTAGGCCATATCTAGGTTGGGTGGATAATATGAACAATTGGTGAAGTTCGTGTTTGTGGAGATGCGGTGTATGAAATCGGTGTAGGATTAGTGATAAATGACATAGGAGGACCCAATATCAACGGAATCGCTAAACTCACACATCTGTGAACACTAAGATGGCTTTATTCAATGAAGAAGCAGAGGCCTCCTCAGGCTTTGCCACGTAGACCTCCAAATCTTTGTCCGGCCCTATCATGAAAGATTCCCCACCTGCGCCATCTAGCGTCTTGATACCATGCGAGACATCAAGAGGGGCACCCCACGATCCTTCAGGACAGCAGGAAGGTTGTTTATCGGCCATTGTAATGATGAGCCGTACGATAATATCACGAACTACAAAAATGCAGGCCTTCTCAATATCAAGGAAGAGGAGGAGAGAGGAGAGGGTTCCGATTTTTTATGTTGTGATTTTCCCAGTTTTTTTTTTATGTGAATGGTGATTTCAGAAAAAGGATCATCTTGCTGTTAAGATCTTTGTTCGCGCGTAAATTTGTACTAATTCCCCATCGATTTATACGTGTTTCTTGATTCGGCTTCATTCAATAACTAGCTCGCTGCCGCGTCAACAGACATGGCTGCCTTGTGTTCCAAGGTACCTA
>JALLAS010001119.1:0-10238 GCA_036939415.1 Detonula confervacea
GGGCTAACATTTCTACTGAATAGGCAATCGTTCGATTTCTATGCTTTTAAGTGGTACTTCTCGAAGCCAATGCAAAATCAGAGATATCACGATACAAAGTCAAAAGTAGGTACATACTGAACAAATGTCTCATTCAGCATTCAGTGACATCAAAGCGTGGCTGGGAAAATCACGAACAAGAGGATGGCAGTGTCCCTCCATCAATCCATACCCGCAAGGTTCTAGAAGCGTGTCCAAACATTGCTAGGGAAAAGGATGAAACGGGCAGGTTACCTTTCCATTACGCAGTTTCCATCAGAAGCGCCTCATTTGAGGCGACAATGGACATCTTTGAAGCCTATCCAAAGGGTGCATCTTTCCAAGATCCTGTCTCGAAACTATACCCTTTCATGCTTGCGGCGAGCAACGGCAATATTGCAGCTTCGTTCAGTCTTCTCCTCGCAGATCCGAACCTTGTTCTTGGTGGCACTCAAGTTAGTGCTGGTGATAGAAAGAAGAGGAAGAGGAGTTTTTCCACTGGCTACTAAGTAGCAATGGCCATAGAGAAAATCGGGGCGTCCATGCAGATACCAAGGTGATTGTTTGTAACAAGCATCACATATCCTTTTCTGATTCTGCAATAGAACACGATATCTGCATTGGCTTCTTGCTCAACGAAGTTAGAGTTTCGTGTTGATGCAATAAATGTTTAGAGAATCTATTCCATGGAACATCTTTCTTTCGTTTTCAAAAAGAAGTCTTACTAATATCAATATCTTCGCAGCAATCAAGTTCATCTGTGTTGGTCCGAAGCCCCTTGAGGGCAATGATCATGTGGCGAAAAGGGTCGAAAAGGAGGCTCAGGCCTGAGGGACTGTGTTTGTTATTCATGACGGCATTATACACACCTCACACCTGATACCCAGTTTTTGAACTCAAGTTCCTGTGCTGGTATTTACAGGGGCTTATTTGATCTCCACTTTACCACCATTCAACTTTTCAGCCTTCTCTCTCGCATTCTCGTTCGTACCCAACCACTTCCCCTTGCGAATCGCACTCTCCTCCTCCCAAAATTGCAAGGGACTGCTTTCCAACTTGCCCGTCAATGCCTCCACGCCATCCTCCGTCACCAGCAGCGTATGCTCGAACTGCGCCGACCGCTTCCCGTCCGCGGTCGTTGCGGTCCAATCATCCGGCCACATGTATGGATCGGCAAGTCCCTCGCATATCATTGGCTCGATCGTGAATACATGCCCGGGCTTAATCGTGTCCAAACTTTGATTGACCGTGTAGTGATAAATGTTGGGGGCCGTGTGAAATACCTCCCCGATGCCGTGGCCGCAGAATGCTCGTACCGTAGAAAACCCCTTCGGCGTGATGTAATCCTGGATAGATTTTCCAATGACATTGTAATCCGCGCCCGGCTTGACCAACTCCATCGATTGTACCCAGCAGTCGTAGGTAGTTTGAATTAACTGCCGACCTTTCTCGTCCAGCGCATCTTTTCCACCGACCACGAACATTTCGGAACAATCTCCGTGGTACCCGTCCAAATAAACCGTAATGTCAACATTCACGATATCCCCATCCTCCAACTTTCGCATGTCGGGAATGCCGTGACAAATGACCTCGTTCACCGAAGTGCAACAGCTCTTCGGGAACTTTCTATAATTCAGCGGAGAGGGATACGCCTCCCGTTCTATCGAAGCCGCGTGCACCGCCGCATCGATTTCGTCCGTGGTCACTCCCGCCTCGACCAACGCGCCGGCAATGTCGAGCACCTCTCGCGCGGCCTTGCCGGCGGCGCGCATTTTGACAATGTCCTCGGGCGATTTGATCTCGATGTCGTAGGTGCTGCCTTTCTTCTTGGGCACGCCGTCGATGGCGTAGTCGGGTACGGCGAGGACGGCATCGGGGTCGACGATGCGGGTGGGAGACTGCTCTCCGGGACGGATGTCGCCGGCGTAGACGAAGTTCGGAGGAATCTTGGGCTTGGTCGTTTTGGTTTTGATGTTGAGGTTGGTTACTTTTTTGCCGAATCCGCCTCCGCCGCCTCGTTTTGGTTTTGCTTTCTTTTTGTTCATGTGCAGCGATGTTGATGTGTGGGATGGTCTGGAGGGCGCTAGTGTGAGCGGCGTTGGCGATAGTTGGAATGCATTGGTTTGGCAGGATGGTGTAGCGGCGGCGACGATTATCGCCGCGAGAGGGAGGAGGGTGTGGCTGGCTGTCATGGTGGTCTTGAATTATGCCATCAATACAGCGGTTGCAATAGATAGCAACAAGATGATGTGATGGTGCATGGTGATGGATGGCATGCACGATTGACACCATGGGAAAAGGCGCGAAGAAGCTGGCGGCAATTTGTAGTACTGTGTACGTAGGAATAAGTAGCAGTTTTCGCTAAATAGCGGGTGGATACGATCTTTGTCGAATCCAAAATCCTCACTTCGTCAGCTCTTTTCCGTCGCTTTCATTTCACCTTCTTTCGCCCCAGCACCAACAGCAACAGCAGTCCTGCTTCGTTCGATACTGCCGCCGTTGAATCATTTTACTCATAACTACGCCATATTATTCAGTTGAATTGTTAGAGCCGGCGTCATCCACAGTAATTAATCAATTTCAGGTTACAAGATGGTATTATCAGTATCAGCTCAAAGAGTGATGTCTTCACCGGCATTCCGATCGGCGGCATCTCGTACTCGTTCATCAGCCTCCCTCCTTGCATCATCGCACATGGCCGGACCATCAACCCGCAACTTCGTCGCATTGGCATCCTCCCCACCATCACTCCCTCTACCAGCAAACATCTCCTCCAACGATTCCTTATCAACCCGACTCTACTCCCTCGACCGTCCCAATGCCTCCCCCCTCTCCCTCTTCTCCTCCTCCGGCGCCTCCAACGACGGCTCCCCCTACGGCCAATCCCTCGAAATCGCCCAATGGCCAATCACCAAAACCAATACCGTCCTCAACATCGTCCCCCAAGGCCAACGCATGGTGGTGGAACGCTTCGGAAAATTGCACGCCATTCACGAATCGGGATACTTCATCGCCGTTCCGTTCGTGGACAGCATTGCCTACGTGATCGACGTGAGGGAGCGGGCGGTGGATATTTTGCCGCAGAGCGCGATTACGAGGGATAACGTGTCGGTGGAGGTCAGCGGGAATTTGTTCGTGAGGGTCGTCGATCCGGAGAGGGCGGCGTACGGTGCTAGGAATCCGCTGTATGCGGTTATGATGGTGAGTGAATGAATTTTTGCGACGCGTATTTCGTGTCTTTTTTTATTCAAGGTCCAAGAGAGTACGGGGGGTACACCAAATTAATTTGGGGTAGAATTTCTTTCATTTGCTTTGGGGGGGGGGGTTGAAACAAAGAAATTATCAAATGAAGAGCAAAGTTCTGTACTCGTCTTGAATTTCTGAGGGCACAAAAAGCACATTGGATCAAAAGCTTTGGTTGCACTTGGGCGCTCCTGTTTGCACTTTTACAACCACACCTCCTTTGATATTTTTGCTGTATGACAACATGTTGTAAATATGAAGCAACGGACGCAGATGTAGAACAATTATCTGGACTTGGCTTGAATTTCCGAGGGCATGTCAATCTCAAACAGGGCAAAATGGTCGTATCTCTATGTACATTTTTGTGTTTGGGAAATGTATCATTTTGATTTATATGCTTGAATTATTCCTGATTTTTGCTGAATGCCATATCATCAACACACCAAAATGAACAACAGCATGCCCAATCAGCCATGAGATCGGCCATCGGAGAATTAGAACTCGACGAAATCCTCCACAACCGCGCCGGACTCAATACTCTCATCAAGGGAACCCTCCAAGAAGCCTCCGTCGCCTGGGGCCTCGAGGTCCGACGGTACGAGCTCACGGAAATCACGCCCGACGATCAAATTCGCATAGCCATGGACAAGCAGGCGGCAGCAGAGCGTGCTCGACGAGAGCAGGTACTGAGGGCGGAGGGAGATAAGCGAGGAGCCGAATTGACCAGTGAGGGTATTAAAATCAGTCTGAAGAACGAATCCGAGGGTAGATTGATTCAGGTAACGAATGAGGCGGAGGCGGAAAAGATAAAGATATTGAGGGAGGCGGAGGGTCATGCCGAGGCGGTTAAGATACAAGCTTTCGCGCAGGCGGAAGCCATCGGAAAGATTGCCGAGCAGATGGGCAAACCCGGGGGACAGGAGGCGGCAGCCTTGGCTTTGGCGAAGGAATATGTCAACATGTACGGAGAGATGGGATCGAAGTCCAATACAATGTTTTTTCAGGAGAGTGCTGGTAATGCCAATTCATTGGTGGTGCAGGCTATGACGGCGATGAAGGCAATGGATGCTGGTGATATTGGAGCAAAAGGAAAACCATGAGATGTGAACACAAAGCGTTATGAGATATGCACAAACTGCAAAATTGTCAGTTGTGGATCACAATTGTCTTGACTGGCAAAAAGGTGAAGAAACTGTTTTGGCATGAACCAACATTTTCGTATTATACTACAAATTGGATTGGTACTTTTTGGTGAAACCTCTCGGTAGACCATAGATTTATCAATGCGGTAGACGCCACAAACAATTTATTTATCAATTATTTAAGGGGAGTCCATTACTTTCGTTTTCGCTCTCATTGCGTTTACAGTGCAGTGACACTGGATAATGTGATCGCGGGTACTGTATTTGAGGTAACGGCTAACTCTAAAGTGCACACAAAATTGAGGCTTGTGTAAACCCGCCAAGAACCAAGCTATCCATGTAATGTGAATGTACAGTAGATACAGAGGTCGTGTAGGAACGAAGTAGATATAGCCGTTGGAGTGGGTGGTTAGCTTCATGACTTGATGAAATGCGACCGAAACGTGAGTCGTGGACAAAATCCGTTGCTTGCTCCACGAGCTGGCGATTCGCATGCGACTCGCGAATCCATCAAAAATCACCAAATCATAAATCAAAAGCACCACTTCTTGCACGCATGTTGCCACCATTGCCACATTGGTGACTTGTTCAGTTGATGCTATCACACTATTATCCTCATTGAATACTAATTGAATACTAAAATCGGCCTGCTTCTTGCCTGCCATAACTTGTCCAACAAAATGAGAGGAAGGAGTGAAAATGGAGTCCTGTCTGTCCATGCCATTGCTGGAACACATGTCGTGCTTTTAGGATTTGATGTGAAGGGATACGGACCGCCAACGCAAGGCCCCGACTCGGCGACTGATCTTTCGGCCATCTTCTCTGGAATTGCGTTGGAGTCGGATGGAGCCCGCAATGGTAAAAGTGTAGAGGTAAGCACCTCGGCAAGGCCAACCAGGTCCGCATCGTCGGGCTTGAAAGTCAAGAATACAAGTAGGGAAGTCTTTGTTGGCTTTGCCATTGATCGTCTGGACGTCGTGACCAAGCAATCTGTCTCCCTCAATGCTACTGGCAAACCGATCCAGAAGTTCCACTTTGGAGACTACACCGCCCTTCCGGGCAGGAAGTATGAGTATACAGTACGCCGGATGATCAAAACTCGAAGCTCCTTTACTTCAAGCCCCAAGTTCGTCGGATATGGTTTGGCAGTAATTGTCAACATTGCCACTGAAGACCCAACGGAGGGCAAGCATGGGATATACTTCAATCGCGGCGTCGCTGGTTCTAAAGCTTACTCCGAGAAATTTGGAGAGTATCGTCAATATCACCTTGTGAAGAAGTTTGGATTCGCTCAATGGAAGTCAACCATCAACCCTCGGTCTATTCCTGACCTGGAAAAGTCCAAGGAAGCATTGGCGTGGCTCTCGCGAGGCCTCGATGAGGCTCTTCTTGAATTCATTTCCCAGGCCTCAGGGAAGGACTATCAACTGCTTGCAACAGTGTATGAATTCACTCACGTTGAGACTATCAAAGCCTTTGCATCAGCGGTTGAGAGGGGTGTTGGCGTGAAGATTATAAGGCATTGCAAAGGCAGCTATCATACCCGAGTGAAGAGGAATGGTATTGTAAAAGACGATGGCGGTAAAATCCTCAAGGATTGGACCCCTGATGACGTAACTGATTCGGCAAAGAATGCAATTGATGCTATTGGCTTTCAATCATTGGAACATGCCCATACTTGGCAGCACGATACCTTCATTGATCGCATGCATAGTTCTGGCATCATGCATAACAAGTTCATCATACTTGTGAAGAATGATAAGCCTGTACAGGTGGTGAGTTTGATCCATTGGTTTTATGTGTGCAGTTACTAGTGTGCTAACTGATGCTTACTGACCCTCAAATCCTTGTGCATTTCAGTGGACAGGCTCTACTAATCCAACGGATGGAGGAATATATGGTACGAACAATATTGCACTTTTGTCTAACCTGAGTTGTTTCCAGGTTGTCACGAAATATAAGATACTCACCAAATAACCACCTTTGCTCGTCTAATTTGTCGATAATATACAGGTCAGTCAAATGTTGGCCACATAGTTCGTGATGATGATGTTGCAAGTCAATACTTAAAGTATTGGAAGAGCTTGTCAAGAGATAATCCAGGCAGAAAGCATGCAAGCAAAACCGAAGGTGATAGTGGGAACGGTGATGAAAACGAACCCATGGACGAATCGAATGAGCAGCAGCAGCCTGATCTTGACGGTCCCGTCAAAACACCATCAACAAAAGTGATCTTCAGTCCAAGAAAAAGTGTGGATATGCTAACTTGGTATGCTGATCGGATGGGAGACGCGAAGAGCTCCGTTCACTACACTGCTGCATTCGGTGTTGCTCAGCCCATTGCAGAGGTGTTGAACAAGGGACATAGTAAAGGCAAACCAAACCTCGAAGAAGGGTTGCGACGCTCCCCACGCATAGCCAGGCGATGCAAGGATAATGACACACCTATTGACTCACTCTTACGTTACATCATTCTCGATACCAAGCCAAGTGAAGATAGCGAAAGAAAGAAAAGGGAGGGAGCAGAGAAGAGAGGAAATGATTACGTCGACTATTATGACTTCAAAAATGTAAAAGAAAACCGCATTGCATATGGAGCCATTCTCCCTGCGAATGGAGATGCTGCTGCAATTGAGGAATCATTGACAGGAATGACTACCTTCGTTGATTACGTCCATACGAAGGTGAGTTGATACATTGTTTTGTTGCCCAGCTTCCTTCAAAAACAGATGCAATAGAAGTACTTACCCACTGCCATCACCACATTTCTTTGAACAGTACATGATGATTGACGCTCTCACTACCAACCCATTGGTCATTACTGGAAGTGCTAATTTCTCTGTGGCATCCACTGATAAGGTGAGTTGGAATTGCGTGGCTTGATAGTTTATGAAAACAAGTGTTCATTCTCATCACCACATTCTCTGGCTGGCTAAACCAATGATCAGAATGATGAAAATATGTTGGTAATTCAAGGTGATACCTCAGTGGCTGATGTCTATTTCACTGAGTTCATGAGGCTCTTTGATCATTTCTACTCGAGGGATAAATACAAAGAGTTCGTCAGTACCAAGACCTCAGGAAAACCAAGCAGGGCTTGGGGCCAAGTTGTTGCAGATGAATCATGGCTGCGTCCTTACTTTGATCCATCTTCTCAGCTATACCGAGAAAGGGTATTTCTTCGTTGAGTTGGATCCATGCGATAAATGGTGATACGTAGCAGGATGTGAATGTTCAGTGTTTATTGTTTGGGCATAAGTCTAGATCTTGATTTTGAATTGAGATTAAGTGCTGCTAGCAAGATTTTCATCCAATGTCCGCACCATAGAGTCCTTTGGACCATGTGTTATCAACATGACTTTTTTCGCCCAAGTATAAGCACACCTTGATTTCTCTTGGAAAGAAAGGTCCCCTGTCTTGGCCAAGTGTACATCCTTCATTGTAGCTGCAGCTACATAGAGATCTCCAAGAGTATAGAGTTGCAAACCTACCAAAGGGTGATTTTGCACATGGGAGAATGCCACTTCCAAAAAGGATACAATATGCTCGCATTGTTCTACTCCCTCAAAATACTTGCCGTTTGCAAGAAGCGCCGACAGGTATGAACACCGTACAGAATAAAGCTGGACGTTAAATGGAGAAAACCATGCTCTGCCTCCAGTGTGTCTGACTGAAAACAGGTCTGCGGCCTTTTGCTGATTAAGTAATTCTCCTTCTGCATCACCTTCCACCATGCATTTATTTGCTTTCTGCTGTAGTATACGTGATTGTTGAATGATATGCGCCTGTTCTTGTTCACTAAATCCATGACATCTGTTCATTACATCATCTAGATCAAAATTGTCTGTGCTCAGATTTTT
Organism: Detonula confervacea; assembly: GCA_036939415.1. Lineage (NCBI taxonomy): Eukaryota > Bacillariophyta > Thalassiosirophyceae > Thalassiosirales > Thalassiosiraceae > Detonula > Detonula confervacea. Next base: position 8,264 of record JALLAS010001119.1, read on the forward strand.
GATGCCAAGGGCATTTCTTCCATGTGTCCGAAGCCCATTTTCCAAAGGCCACAACTCCCAGCCTTCATAGTTTGTTGGTAATTCTATTGAGCATCCACCCTTTTTGCAACGCAAACATTCACAGACGAACCCGTGAGTCTCTAACAGGCGGGCTTGCCTCTCTTGAGTACAGAGTGAAAGATCCACGTACGAGTGGCAAAGCTCCTCCCCTGCCACAATATCTCTGCATGCAACAATTTGGAGTATTGGTCGGTGATAATTTTGCTCATCCCTGCTATTGGAGAGCTTGTATCGTAAAATACAGTTTGGACTGCAAGAGTGGTTGAGTAAAGCCGCACATGGATAGACACCTTCTCCAATCGGAGAGTGGAGGGAATTCACAATGCCAAAATTATTCTTTTGGAAAGCATTTAGTGTCCTGTGTATTGCTTGATCTGTTGTGTAGCTAGCTGTATCACCTTTGTTGCCATGATTGCTATCGTAACCCCAGATCTGTAGCGTAGCTGCGGTTTTGGTTTCGGTGCTTTCTTTTTTTGCAAGCTTTTCCATCAAATCTCGAGCAAGTGTCATTGGAGGTTGATTGAACGATGGGCCATTCGTTTGTTTTGACACGATCAGTGAAGAAAAATGATTTGGGCCACAAGAAACTACCATGCTCCCCTGCCCAACACATGTCTCTGCATTCTGATCTTTGTCAAACTCTTTTGTCGCCACTTTTGATTTATCCCTCAAATACTTCAAAGAGTTAAATGTTCTTAGCAGCAGTGGTATGGCATCTTCTTCTGGACTGCTTGCATAAAATGACGTTGGAAATTGCTTGAGACGTTTCACATAATATTGGCATTCCAATTTATGCTGTTCATTCCAATCATCAGCCTACTTCCATCATGGAACCAAGGATCATCAACGAAAATATAAGCAGGGGAGGAGGGTGTGAGTAAAAGAATCAGCGATCACCAGTAACATCCCAATTGCATTATCATACCTGACAAGATCTCGAACAGTAATAAACCATACGACATTTGGAGCACCTGCCAAATTTCTTCTTTCTCGCCCCGCTGAAATCTTCATCGCCCTCTTTGAAAAAGCACCGAGCGCATCTCCTCCGCTGGCCGCTGCTGTCGTCGTCATCGCCATCATCTCCCATCGCAGTTCCGGGTGGTACTAGTATCGAATGAGAAAATGGCAAGCACTGAACTACAATTGACCCCGCCTTGAGGTTTCTGGATGCAATGGCATGACGCCCATGTTGGCCCGATTGAATGGTCATGTTGGGGCCATCATCTGTGCCACCGCTTGATCCTGAATTAAATGTGCGATGATTCGCACCGATATATTCGTATTGACAACCATTGCGATGATGTTTGCCAACGCCAACTGCTGTAGCCGTCGAGTCTATGATGTTTCCATCTACATGAGGGATACAGCAGACCGATCTTCCGCGTCCATCGAGAGATGGCATTTCCAGCTTTCGGTCAACCGGTAGCTGATGAAAAAGGAAGGCAGCTGGGCGGGATGCTGGAAGAGGAAAGAGCGTCCTTTATCCTTTATCCTTTGGTAGCATGCATGCTTGAAGCAAGGTGGAAATTATGTGAAAAGCCCGCTTACTTGCGCGTGGTCGTTGTTGGGTGCTAGCAAGGTGCTAGCAGGTAGTAGCAGGTGCTAGCTCTGGGATGGAGAACATCGCGGATGTATTTAGAGTAGCTAGGTAGGTACTCCTACTACTTAAATTAAATAGATTTAGATCTAAATTAATAGAAACCGTTTTTTCTACTTTCACGGCGTGATCACGTGAAATATTGTCTCGATTATCTCGATCACATGAAAATATGTCGAGATTTGTCTCGATCACGGAAAGCATGTTGATCGCCAATCGAATAAAGTTTCCACCGACCGCCAAGGATGAGAGATCGATAATAACATCATCATCTTACTTTTAATTGGGTGCTTAGATCTTAGTGCAATGCCTGAGATA
>JALLAS010001120.1:0-10238 GCA_036939415.1 Detonula confervacea
CCACTGTCACCACTGTCACCACTGTCACCACTGTCACCACTGTCACCACTGTCACAACTATCACAACTATCACAACTATCACTATTGGTGTAACTACCATTCATGCAACTACTATTGGTGTAACTATCATGCATGCAACTACCATTGATGTAACTATCATTCATGCAAGTACCATTCATGCAACTACCAACCATTTATGCAACTACCATGCATACAACTACCAACCATTCATGTAACTAACATTGATGTAACTACCAACCATTCATGCAACTACCATTGATGCAACTAACATTGGCGCAACTGCCATTGGTGCAACTACCAACCATTCATGCAACTATCATTCATTTAACTATCATTCACGCAACTACCATTGGATGCAACTACCTACCATTCATGTAACTACCATTCATATAACTAACATTCATGCAACTACCATTGGTGCAACTACCATTCAGGCAACTAACATTGGTGCAACTACCATTCATGCAACTACCATGAATGCAACTACCTACCATTCATGCAACTACCATTCATGCAACTACCATTCATGCCACTATCATCCATGCCACTACCATGCATACAACTACCATTACCATTCATGCAACTAGCATTCATGTAACTACCATTACCATTGGTGCAACTACCATTCATACAACTTCTATTCATGCAACTACTATTCATGCAACTACTATTCATGCAACTACTATTTATGCAACTACCATTCATGCAACTATGTTTCATAACAACACCAATACCAATACCTCTCATAACACCACTGATACGACTATGACAAAACACATCACCACTGATACCACTGCCACAAATTCCACCTCTTACTGATACCACTAGTGAAAATACTAATGCTGCCATTTCAAATGCTGCCCTTACTAATGTTGACTTTGCCATTTCTAATGTACTATAATTACTCATATCATTCAGTATACAATTACTCATACAATTGCTCATAATGTTGCTCATACTATTGAGTATACTATAGCTCATACTATTGCTCATACAATTGAGCTTACAATTGCTCAAACAATTGACAATTCTTTCGCTCTTACTTGAGGATCATACCACTACATATTCCTGAGCATACTGATGCTATGTTGCTAAATTCCTACATTGCTATCACACTGTATTGATATAATGCTAATTATTACTATGTTTAATATTGCCTCATTGCTCTGTTGCTAAAGTCTACTGTAGTGCTATTATTATAAAAATATTAATACTATTGTTAGATTACTCTATTGCTATAAAGCCATTGGTATATAGCTAAGTTTATAATGCATTTGTTATAATGCTGCTGCTTTGTATATGTGTGTATTTTTCGAGTTTGCTGGTCAATTGGTCTCATGGCATGGCCAATCACAATGTTGTGGCCATCAATTCTAATGCCGCCGCTGTTGTCATAAGTTCATTCAAACAGCGGCCAGGAGACAAGCCACACCCCATCCAATCTCCGGTCCAAGTAATTTGCAGCATGCCCAACCCCTGTGTATATGCTTATTGTTATATATCCCGCTGTTGAATTTAAGGGGATGGCCAAACCTATCCCGGCCTTGGAATCTAAGGCCAGCGGCGTGAAATAACAAAATTATATTGATTCCGGCCATGCCATTGTGATTCATTCCCCCAGCTAGTTTGCAATGAAAATATGATGGACTGGTAAGTATGACATGTGAGCAATGGAATCTACAATTATCCAAGGCCAGGATTAGACTCATCTCTTGGCCTTGGAAAAGTTCCACGGCAGCAACAAGAACAGACTAGTCCGTCAAAAATGCAGCAGCTGGAAGTTGGTCTAATATTTCATTTCCGCTGCAAAGTTGGATACACCCTTTGAGCCTGTGCGCAAATAGGGCGAGCAGAGATGGTCCGTGACAGCACAGCTCTGGGGGGAGAGAAGTGAAAGGACAGAGATGAAGGTTAGATGATGATATTGCAAAAAGTAATAAAATAAAAACTCAATGAATCATGGAACAAAGAACTCACCCTTCATTTCTGCGTCCCTCCCTGCCCCTCCTTGGCCCCACATGTTGCACACGCCTTCACCCGTTGCCTTAGGAGCGCCGGATTGCCTGCGGGAACGGAGGATGGCGTTCCGAATTGGCTCGGCATTGCTTGCCGGAGTATTGATCTTTAACTTGAGATTGATGCGACGGTGGTGGCGATGGGCCGTTTGACGCCGCTGCAACGTCGTGATGATGGTGTTGCCCGACCATTTGGGCATTGGGGAGGCAATAGAGGAACTAGGAGGATCAATGTTGCTGTGGTGGGGAGTTGCCGTGGCCGCCGGCGATGTTGACGATGGCTTGCAGGGGGGGTGCTACACTCATCACCTAAATAAACGCAAATCGTGGCATCATAATCACCCTTTCTGATGGACTGACAATCCCACTTTCTAGCTTTATGCTAGAAGAGGGTTAGATCTTCTCCCTGCAAGGTGGGGCAATGGTGCAGCTTTTGAGGTGAATTGATGAAGGGGGATTACTCGACGGCCGATTGGAGATGGAGGCCAAACCTGAGAACGTTGATTTGACGCTTTCATCCTGTCCGTCATCCGTGCAATTTTTCATGGAGTCTGATGGAGTTTAGTCGTGACTGATTTTCTGGATTTGTGACTTGTGGTGTGATTTTTTCAACAGGAGGGCCTAATTCAATGCTATATGCAAAACTCTGATTCTGATGGACCAAAGTTGATGCTACAAAGCATATATGTAATGGGAATTGGTGCTCGGAATGCATTACATAATCTTAGAAAAAAATAGTAGGTGCTACTACCATGAAATTGCATTATTAGAAGCAATCCGCAGCAGCAGGCACTGACATGCAGTAGAGTAGGTAGGTACCAATCCAAAGTATCCATGTGAGCAATCAGTAGTGCCAAGTAGCAATCTGCAGTGTCAAGCTGCACTCTACAACAGCAAGCACAAACCATGAGCAAGTACCAATCTACAGTAGCAGGTACAAATGGTGAATATGAAATTGGATGGTTCTAGTGTGACATATGAAATTAGACAGTACGATTAGATGGTACACATCGAATACAATTATTCACCTTATCAACTTATTATCAGCAGTAGCAATCCATTGCAATCTGCAGCACAGTGCAATCCAATTCACAGCAGCAATGTAATCTATAGTCAGTGCAATCCCCGGGTGAATCTAAAAAGGACCATAATTTGCTCATGAACAGATTTTGTACAGTGGCCCAATCGAATATTAACCTTGAATAACTCATAAAACTTCATGTTAAATTATAACGCTAAACATGAAATTCTAAATGATATTTTAGAGATAATTTTCTACTCAACTATCAGTAAATTATGTAAAAAGACAAACAAAAAAATGCACCATAAATTCACATTTTCATGACGGCAAACATGATGCCTGACGGCGCGCGGCGGCAAATGACGACGATGCAACCCCCCAGATGTTTGTTGCGTGCTCATTTCTTTGAAATCACGCTTCTGCGCCACGGAGTACAGCGGAGTGTAGCAGAGTCTTGAGGCATACCAAGAACGGCAGAACCACCGCAGACTGATGCGGAGCAGAGCCGAGAGTCTGATGCCATGCTTGAAGCGTATTGCCAAAAACCGCGTTGCCAAACGGAGCGTAGCGGAGTCTCGAGGCATGCCAAGAGCCGCGGACAGTAGAGATCTAAGGCGTTGCCAAGACACATTTGTTTTGTTGTATCACCGCCATCCCACTAACTGCAAACCACGCAATGGATTGTAATCAGTGGCAGTACCCCCCCCTGACTATGCATTACCCCTTCCGATCCAAACAAAGTTTGTAAAACACTAATTCCCGATCAAGAGCCAAGGCAACTGCTACCCTTTGTTAGATATTGCCATGCAAGACCTTCCACCATTTTGTTGAAATTGCGCTCCGTGTCACGGAGCGCAACGTAGTCTCGAGGCGAGCTGAGAGCATTTTGTTGCATTGTTGCGTTTTCGCGCCACAGAGCGCAGCGGAATCCCAAGGCGTGCCGAGAGCTGGGGAGGAAACTACGGACTGATGTGGAGCAGAGAGTTTGAGGCTATGCTCAAAATGCATTGCCAAACGCCGCGTTGCTAAATCTGCCACACTCAACACAGGACACAAAAACGCTGCATCTAGTCGTCATCTACACAGACAAAGCTACCAGAAGCTGCGCCCCAGGACATCGCCAACGTCCCCGCTGTAATCACTATGCCCAAAAATATCGCGTGCACCGCCATTTCTTGCTCCCGCTGCAAAGCCGTGATTGTTTTGTATTGTTGCATAATCTCCCAGTGGTCGCACCCACACCTAAAGTCAGTTGTCAATGACGCTGCATCGCAGCAACATGCTCCCGCTGATCACCGCAAGGCGGCAAACCACGCCATCAAACCCTTGCCTCTCGTCTTTTATGGTGCCGCCGCCTAAATCAAGTCAATCCCCGCCGTTAAACTCGTCCGCAGATCACCCCACGGCAGCAAACCATAGCAAACCCTCCCCTCCCCTCTTTCATGATGCCGCGGCCAAACGCACTTGTGTTGGTGAGCAAACGCTGGCGGTGACGAATGGCCAACATTATTATACCCAAATTTGCGCTTAACAGGAATATAGTTAAGGGCGCAAATCCACGCCACTTTTTTAACAATTTTCACTGGTAGCTAGCGTGCGTCGCGAGTTATCGTACTCATATCAAGTAGGGCACCGTTTTGAAAACGTCTGCTTCTTGGCTATAGCAAGATCATAATATCTTTGAATGAAGCTCATCGTGACACAAATCTGCATCGTGTTGAAGTTCCACAGACCAAGGTCACTTTTATCAAATCAGCCAAATTTGTCAATTCGTAGCTTATTGTACATAGAAGCTAGGTATTTTTTGCGAATTGCGTAGCTTATTATACGTAGAAGCTAGGTACCTTTCGCGAATTGCGTTGCGATTGAAATGGATTTGAACTTACAAGATTAGTTTCAACACGCGTGAAAGAACAAGTGGCAATAGCTCCTGACTCCAGATGGGATGGCCGCTGGTTCGAGCCCTCTTTTGTGCACTCTTGTGAGTGTGATCAGGAGTGGGGATTGCCACCAGCCATGTGGTAAAATATCAACGCTCTGCTAGAGTTTAGATGATCGTGTTTGCAAATCCTAGATGGCTATTGTACAAGATTGCTACCAGTATCTTGCATAGGAACTGGTATGAACAAAAAAATCTCGAATGGTTTTATTTTTGTAGAACCTAATTAACAGTATTCCTGTTAACATGATTCCAGGTACGGGCACGTGTTTGCGCCCAAGTAAACAACAAGCCTCCTTGTGAGCTCGCGATCTTGCGAATTAGTAGCTGTGGGGCACCGTTTTGGAAAGGTGATTATCTTGGCTATAATGGCAAGTCAAATTCATCCGGGGAAGCTCGAGTGGACATCGAATGCCGATCGATTGAAGTTCAACGGTCAGTTGGCCCAAACTCACTTGGCATACTTAATTGAGCTATATCGTAGCTTTTATATGTAGAAAGTTAGCTAATTTTCGTGAATAGCGAAATTTGCAAACCGTTCAAACACACAAGATCAAATCCCAGCCAAGCAGTTGGCATACGGGCTACAAACCATCCATGTCAACGTGCGGACCGACGTTCAAGACTCGGCATTGACATCACTTTGAGAGTGGTGTTCAATGCTGGGTAGTGACGTCCATCATGGTGTTGTCAGCTGCTTTTTTATATTGCTATCATTTGAATCGCGTTCCACGATAACGTATGCTAACATACGTCCGTCGTGTCAGTATCCTGTGTAGGAACTAATACACTCTCTCACGGTCTGAGAGCTTTTATTTTTGCAATTCGGACTTACCCTGAATCCTGTTAAGTTCACAATTGAAAGTCGTTTCCTTTGACAAGCTTGTACCACATTGTACATAGGAGCTTGTAGGTGGGAGACAAAGTCAAAAAGGCAAGCTAAACAATTAATTGACTATCAAGAATCTTAATGCAACTATCAGATACAATTAGATGGAGGTCTTGATATCCTAATCACGTGTCCTCTCATAATTTGATGGAGGTCTTGGCATCTTGATGCTGGTTAGCAGCATTACTGAGAGCTTCAAGTCCTCCTGCAGGTATCGTCCTATCATCTTCAATATCTAATGAGTTCATAATCACCTGCTGAAGTATGCCATGTTCATTTCCAGATTGATCGCAACCGTATCCCTCTAAATCTGCAGTTGAAACTCCTGCTGGTGTGACAGAAAATGACTGCTCCAGAAGAAGAGCTGAAAATGAATATGGTGGAAGTGACCCCTCGTCTTGTGAGGTACCATCATACGCCATGATATGATGTGTCTGCACAAAAGCTGGATGATTAGGAGTACAAAGGAGAGGTTTGTTCCCATAGTAGCTGTCGTATATATACATCCCACCATAGTACTAAGTGAGGGCTGATGACAATATGCATTATGCGGTAGACTGGAGTCTAAGTTTGAACCTGCATCACCAGAAGGACCGCCCGTGCAACTATTTGTTACAGATTTGCACCTCTTGCCCTTGTCGTGAGAACATTGGGCTCTGACTGTGAAAAAAGCCTGAGCTTGAGGCACGAACATGCTTGCACTTTGGCCTACTTGAAGATGTGTGCTTATTGCGTTTATCACGAGAGCTCTCTTCGGCTGAGCCTGAACTTTGGCTATGGGATCTACGTGCACTAGAGCTTGAACTCGAACTGCTCAAGCTTGAACTTGAGCTCGAAATTGAGCTATCATGCCAGCTACTCTTCCTTCTTGAGGATTTATGATTCTTGCTATGTTTCTAAGAGGACTTATGTCGCTTCTTATGCTTCCTGGGACTAATTTTTCCTTTAGACAACTGTTGAATTATATGGACAGGTACATGATTACTCTCACCAGTAGAGAGGCCAAACAAACCCTAACTTACCAATTGCTCCAGTAACCCCATGTTTGCGTTTAACTCACCAATTGTTTCCAACCTGCTCAGCCCAATAAGTCCCCTGTCATCTTTCTTCTTGGATCTCCTTTCCTCATGCTTACTCACCCGTTTTTCTTCCTGTTCAGCCTCCTTCATTTTGAACTCATGTCTCATTGCCAATTTCTGTCTCTCCACCAATAATTTATCCTCATCCAAGTGTTTGCTTGTATTTCCTTTGGAGATGCCTTCTTTGTTGCACCGACAGTAGCAGAAGCTTCTATATACTGATCTTTCCACTTCCTTGCATCAGCACTGGAGCTCTCATGTTTGTCTTTCCACTTCTTCACCTCTCTCTCTCTAGCTGCCTGCCGTTTGTCTTGAACCCATTGATATCTGACCTCAGATCTTTGTTCTTCTCTTTAAGATCTAACTTTTAACTTTTCCCTTTATCCAGTTTACGGGTGTCTGTGTTGAGTCCTTTATTGTCTAATTTTAGCTCCCTCTTCTTTTCTTCAAGTTTCCCAGTAACCCGACCTTTAGCTTGCGCCCTCTCATCAAGTATGTTCTTCTCCCATACAATTTGTGTTACTTTCTTGTATTGGATTCGTTGAAATTGCTCGAGACTAGCAATCTTCTCCTTGCACTTATCAACAGATGCCCTAAACAATTGATGTTGCTCATCAGCCAACTCTTGAAGATCCTTGGTTGTTTGATTTGATTGGCAGATTGCTTTGGAACAAGAAATGTGCCCTTTTGGGGGCTTGCCTTCCTTTGTTCTGCAGCATTTTGGAAGTGTCACACCACTCTTGATGTCGGCTTTGAACAAAATTCTAGGCTTTTTACCTATTACATAAAGAGGAGGGGGCTCAAGAAAATCTATGTGAGCCGTACCGTGCTGTCATTGTTTGGCTGATTCCAATTGTTGCCGACAGGGGTTTGAAAGATAGATTCTTCATATTCATTGGCAGAAGCTTCTGTCAACGAAGGCAAAGATACAGTGCAAGAATTGTGAGATTTTGTGGGAAATCCAACAGCACGAGGCAGATCATCTGGCCTCTCTTCTTCGTCCCCTTTGCTAACACCATCTTCATCTGCAGGGGGGCTATCCTGAGAGTCGAACTCATCCTCATTGCTCATGGTACAATGGCACAGAATAAAAGAATAGAGAACCCGGAAACGTTAAACTTAAAGGCGTCTAGGAGAGAAGGAGAAGATTACAGTTATAATATATATAATAAAAATAATTAGTAATATTTTGGATGGTACAGCAGGCACTTCCAGTACAAATGCCTCTTTCTACGAGGACACCAAGGAAGCAACCATAACTGCTGCCCAACCCATGCACACAAATCCTCAAGCTACCCAGCACCTCCATTGGGCAAGACTTACATTGAAAAGAGATGTGGTGCCTATTAAAGGCGTGATTTCTATCTAATGGGCAAAATATTTTCAATTTTGGGCCGTGGGACATCAATTTCTTTTTTGGATCTTGGTACATATTAGCAAAGATTACTAGCACTGTATATAGAGTTTAGGTTCCGATTCTCATTTTTTGTGTTCTCTTGTCATAGTTTTGGAGTTTGAAGGAAAAGCCTTGTGTTCCCCAAAGGGAACAAAAAAATACCTGAGATATTATTTACTACTAGCCTGCTCCGTGGGCTAGCACGATGTGACAAATGTTGTTGCAATGAATGCTGCTACATACCATACCGTACGGTATGTATGTACGTAGTTTTTTTGGAATGTATTACGGGCGCGTGGCAAGATTTACATGACGATGCCTTGACCTTACATTTGCCGTGACATTGCAGTGAAGTTGCGCTGTGAAGTTGACTGGCGATGGCGGGCACATGGGTCAATGAGGGGTCTCAGTTTTGATTTCGTTGAAGTTTGAACCTTGCAATCGTGCTTCCTGAAGGCATCTTATTTTTTTTCGTGACGCTCCTGTTATGTTTTATCATTACCAGATGACGTCAAACCGTTTTGGGAGTGGCACTCACCCTGGTCTTGGTCCATAAGAGACACCGGTCTCATTAGCGGGAATTAATCCGTTTCAAACCGATTTATGATGGTGAAAATCTCATGAACAAAATCCTTCATGAGATTTGTTCCCTCAAAAATCTTTTTGACATCAATCGTGGTTTGGGCCTGATTTTGATACATTCTGCGCGGTATGCAGGATCAGTGACGGGTTTTCATGATACCCGTTCGGGCCAATTAGTAGAACCCTTTAGGGCCAAAAGACGGACCCCCCTTTGCACGATCGATGCAAGATCAAAAAATTGGCACCAAGCGTGTTGAGCAAAGGTGCATGAACAGAGCTGGTCTGGTGCACATGCGTGTGTCGTACGAGTATGGTAAGTTGGTACGATTCTTGGTGCGATCGGTCGATTCAGCTTGTAAATTTATTTCGTACGACGGTCGATCGATTCAGCATAAATTATTTCGTACAATCGCATCGTACATCTTGGATGGATAGTGCACATATTATATATTTGTTGTCAATAATATGCACCATAGACACCTGACAGACAATAAACAAGTGGATGCCTTTATCTGTTACTATAATTTATTATCCATAAATGATAACATAACAATTTTAAGTATTTAAATATTGCTGAAAAGTTTTGATAGGAAGCATTGCAAGGGAGATCGTTAGATATAAGGTCTAGAACTTAGCGGGTGGTCATTTGAATTCAAACGTACCGTATCTACATGTCTTATTTTACAAAATACATAACAATTAGAAATGATTATTAATAATAGTTATTACTAACTAAAATTACGAAAAACCGCGCGCATCAATGCAAGATCGATACGAAAAAGAAAAACTGCAACCGCGGCGAAAGGGGCCGGAGAGGTTCCGGTCCAAGCCGGGTTCAAGTGTGACCCCGATACCAGATAAAAGTCGCACGCTGGGAATACGACTGGATTGCAACTTCAAGCAAGCGACATAAAAATTGCATGGGGTTCGCATTTCGATCAAATCTGATCGTAGGATTGGCGCATGCGAACCGTGTGCGAACCCTACTATTTCCTAAGTAATATCATCAGGAGAGTGCTATTTGTTTAACTTGATTGAGTACATCGATCCACAAAAATTAAAATCCTTGAAATCAAAACTGAGACCCCTCAATCTCGGTCAACTTCACAGCAACTTCACAGCAACTTCACAGCAACTTCACAGCAACTTCACGGCAACGTCACGGCAACGTCACGGCAAGGTCACTGCAAGGTCATGGCAAGGTCACGACAAAGTCACAACAAGGTCACAACAAGGTCACAACAAGGTCACGACAAGGTCACGACAAGGTCACGACAAGGTCACGACAAGGTCACG
>JALLAS010001121.1:0-10244 GCA_036939415.1 Detonula confervacea
GTACATTATCTCGCGATCTGAGAGCTTTTTATTTTCTAACATGGACTTACCACTATTCCTGTTAATTAGGAAATTTTGTATAAGTATGGCCACTCAGAAAAAGGAAATTAAAAAAAAATTCATGGGACGACTCAGTGTACCCACTATTACAATGCCTCTCTGACCATGTAATCCACTATAGTAGTAGTTGGCCAATGTTCTTCTTCTCCTAGATTTTGTTGTACTTGTTCCACCTCAGTGTTTTCCAAAGGAAGAATTGAATTGGTGGATGACCCATCCTTGTTGCTGTTATTCTCATTGATGCTTCGTACTTCTTCTAAGTGGTGACCATCGGCATCTACATCCGCATCCTCCATATGTGCCGGTTGTGAATTCACATCGTCCATTTTCTCAAGCGGAGACATGGAAGAGTTGTTGGAATATTCACTCTTGGATTGTATCTGTTCCACCTCATTAGTAGCATGAACGGGTTCTTGCAGGGGTTCTGCAAACAAATAGTGCGCACCGTTCAGACCATCCAGAGAGTTGCCTTTGGAGCCAACATTGTCGTAAGGCGCCTATTTAGGTCCCACGATACACCGAGTCTCTTGACTCAGGTGACAGATAATGTGACCAATCTTAGGAGCTTGTGTCCAGATTGAATATATGAGATATCCAAATCATACTAAGATACCACGATCATACTATGTTCCCTATTATTAACTTGGACTCGCATGCAGAAACATACCAAAGATCCGATTATTGAACAGTCAAAGCTAGATACAGTGCTAATCAAGGTGTTCTGCCTAATTAATGAGTACAGTATGCTGTATTCTAGGTAGGTAGTAGCTTGAAGTGAGTGTTGTATCTCGCCGCATGATGAGTGGCTGTACAAAGCTCTTTGACTCATGACTGAACTGGTGTTTAGTCATGGGGGATAAAAGTGGGACTGGGGCTAGTCCATATGTGACTGGTGTCAGCGCTTGGCATCTGGCTGTGACTGTTGTTATGTGGGCTGCTCTGTCAGTTACACGTGACAGAGGGACAGACTTGATGTAGCCATTAGCTAGAGTTCCAACACAGTGGCAATCACCTTCGACACATCTGCTGCCGCCAGGCAAGGTCAAACGGCCACTGACGTGTCCGCATCAGCCTCTGCACCAGCCAGAGTTCTGGTACAATGTTCCGAATATAACAGGGAAGGGGGTGGTGCCCCTCCTTCCCCTCCTTCCCCTCCTTCCCCTCCTTCCCCTCCTTCCGTTCCACAAATGGACACCAACAAATACGCGAGCTGAGGGGGGGCACGGGGCATCACGACAGTAGGCGGATGAGATTGGCCGATAATCAAGGGTGGAGATAATGGTCAACAACCAAGAAGGGTGGTTTACACAACAACAATAAAAACAGCAACAAAACAAAAACAAGGAGCATCAATGAGAAAGGCATTGCAGGGGGCAATACCGCGTGCAAGGGTGTGATGATCTCCTGTGGGACTGGATCCGGGACTCCACGCAATATGGCCAGCGGACGACGGAAAGATGAGCCGATTATCCATGGCACTAGACGAAGAATATATAACCCGAGCAAGAGCAATAAGCTTGATGATCTCATAAGATGTTAATGCATCTGTTTATGATGACCATCGTCTTTAGTCGCACGATATATCTATTCTTTTGTACTAGCTCATTATCCCCACCAGACAACCTCCCCAGATAGTGCATGCTGGTCATCAATAGGCGGATCATATCAATTGCCACTCAATCCCCATGCTCCCCTCCCACCACTACACTGTCTATTATCCTTCACCGTTATTAATTATTGGTGCACAGCATGTCTACAAAATAGCGAACTACGTCGCCGGATCCGGATCCGAATGGCGGTGACGGGATTAACAGAGATGGCGAGCTGGATGATCCAACAACATTGCACTAATTGAGATGATAGACCAGGAAATTAGAATAATAATATTGGGATGCAATGATGCAACACTGTAGTTGCCGCTGCGCTGTGCTTGCCGAAAAGAGGTTCCTAATGCAATGTGGCTATCATGTTTTCCTGGGTAGGGAAGTTAGAAAGGTGTACGATATCTGCACTAATATAATATGGTAATGGAATAATCGGTAGGTACACATCCCTTTGTGACCACATAGGAACTCATATGTCCCTTTTTTGGAGGGTCAATCGGTCATGCTCGCTCGCGCGGGGTCGCAACGCTGGCACACATCAAATATTACCATTTGATTACATAAATTATAGATGTATTTTCATTGAATTTGATTCCAGGATAAAAAAGACTAAATCATACTAATTCCCAATTTGATTATTCATACAAACCTGGCTCCGTTCACACTTGAAACAAATTACATGTAGTGAAAAGGTACTTGGCACTATTTTTTTCTACAAGACTCCATCCAACAGCAACCACGCACGCACGCCATGCCCGCGGCAACCAGCAAGCACAAGAAGTGAACGAATAGCAAGCAAAACAAATAATCCAAGCAAACAACGTGATTCAAACCAGCCAGCCACCAAAACAACACAACATCATTCGCTTGGATATCACTGCATTTATTGGGCAAAACCCAATCGCCGATCGGCCCCGTAAAATCAAGAACACCGGGCGGCCAATATGATAATCAAACCACTTCTTCTTTTTCAACCATGATTCGTTCAACCCCACGGCACGCTTAACTTTTCGTGAATTAGCACCAACATAAAATACTTATCATGATGGTCGCCCCCACCGCGGCCACGACGACGGCACACCTTCGACGAACCACGAGCACGATCGAGGAGGAGGAAGGGGAGGTAGTCGAAGCCACGCAGGCATCGTCGCACTCCCCTTCTTCGTTGCCAATGCTTGATAACTACGGCAGACGATCGCGACTCGATGATGACATCATCGGCCACTCGGAGCATCGCCAGCGTTCTTCTTCGTCTTCGCGAATGAATGGTAATGGTGGTCATCGTAGCAGCAGCAGCAGCGGCGGTCACAATAATCGTCCGCGGGAATATCGGCCAAAGCCGCTGCCGGGGAAGCGGAGCGGGAGCGTGAGCTCGATTATCAGTAAGATCAATGGCAGCGGCGGCGGGGGGAAACGGCTAAAATTTATCCCCCCGCCGTCGCAGCCGCAGACGACAACCGCAGTATCAAAACCAACGGCGCCGAAATTTACTCCCCCGCCGCACGTTCAGAATGGTCTGGTGGGAGCTGCAACAAAAAACGTTCGAAAGACAAATGCTCCGGTCATTTCGGGAACGATCAAAATCAAAAGCGCAATCAGCACGAGACGGGAGCAATTATTGTCTCAGGCCCGCAAGGCGACGAGTGGACGATTCGAGCCTCCCAACCCTGAATTAGTGAAACGGAAAGAACGAACGCTGTCTCAGCCCCTGGTATCCTTTGAGCCTCCGAAAAAACGCCTCATGAAAGGGGGAGAAAGTAGTTCCAAGACATTATTATTGAGCAAGCGATTCCAGCCTCCCCCTACCGCTGTTAAAAACGAGGGAGGGGACACATCATGTGTCCTAAAAACAGTTAGACCACAGAATAAACTATTGGGGCAGAAATTCGTACCAGCGAAAGGGGACACCACGAACAAAATGGCAGTTCCTCGCAAAGCTACGAAAAGTGAGGGGGGCACATCATCGTGTGTTGCTGCAAGCCGGGGACCACAACATGTGGGGCAAAAATTCGTACCAATGAAGGGGGAAACATTGAACACTAAGGCAGTTGTTCCACGTAAGGCTGGATTTGTGAACACAAAATTACTGTCGGTCACCAGCGATAAGGAAGGGCATACTGCAATGGTGTCTTCTGTTGCTACTGAGGAAAGATTGCCTGCTTCCATTTCTCCCTCAAGAACTCTCTCCAAACCAAAGCCGGAGGTGAACCATGCTCGTTTTATGCCTCCCACAGCAGCAGCGGTCAGCGATAACTCCAATATGGTGGGGGGAGGGGAAAGAAAGATGCCCCAACATGTCGTCAAGAACACATCTCATGCACCTTCGCAAAAATTAGTGACTGTGCCTTCTACTCCGTCCAAGGCTTCGAAAAGCGTGTCCAGCATTGAACCCATGGCCACCCCCAAAAGTGCTACTATTCAAGGGGGAAATGGAAATAATTCCATGGGACTGCCTCCTCCTGCTTCTGCCATACGTGCTTCCATTCCCCTGAAGAAACGATTTTCGGGGGGAAGTTCGGAGGTACAGATGCAGCTGAGTAGGGTGCAACCGCAAGTCAATCAACGGGGGGAAACTGCCACAGCTCTTCAATCATCTCAGGGGGAGGGGGGGGAATCATTATTTGTCCAGTCACCCCCAGCTGCGACCTCATCTGCCATTGAACCACGGACATGGAACACTAAAAATTCAGCAAATGCTGGCCAATCTTGTGGAAACAATAGTAAGCATTGGGGGGGCATGGTATCAAGGGCGCCGCCACAGTTTGAGCCTAATGAGGTGTGCAGAAACTATGTGTCTACTACAGCCTACACCTGTCCCAAGCCAACGGAAAGGCAGTCCTCTCCATCGAAAAGGCAGTCCTCTCCATCGAAAAGGCAGTCCTCTCCAGCAGCCTCCATTGCAATCGAACCACTCAAAAGTGACACCTCCAATGCATTTCATGCTCATGAATCTTGGGGAAACAGCAACAATCGTTGGGTTGACACGAAATTGAGGGCACCACAGACTGGCCTTGAGGAGGGGGCATTTGGAAACTATGTGTCCACTCCAGCCTATACCTGTCCCAAGCCAATGAAAAGGCAGTCCCCCCCAGCAGCTTCCGCCGCAATCAAACCTCTGAAAAGTAATGTATCAAATGTATCTCATGCTGATGAACCTTGGGGAAACAGTACCCATCGTTGGGGGGGCATGGAATCGATCGCTTTGCAGGCTGGCCCTAACGAGGGGGGGTTCAGAAACTATGTGTCTTCTACAGCGTACGCATTTAATGCAGAGTTAACAAAAAGTCAGGAAGAAATTGGCAGAAATCGTGAGTATGCCTATCCTAAGTTAACGGAGAGCCCAAGAATTGTGTCAAATGATATTCCAGTGGATCTTGACAGCAGGAATCGTTATGGATGTGATGCTCAGTCTCGATATTTGACATGCACAAATAATGGCAGCATGCCACAAGAACGAATTCCTCGGCCTGCACCAGCAAAGGGATCATATGCTAGTTTCGCAGATTTTGCCCCACCTTCCTTTTCCAACGCGGCTTCTCCTTCTCGGCGCAGTAGCAATGCAAGCATTCCCTCTCCAGCAAAGGGACCGTATTCCAGTTTTGCGGACATGGCCCCGCCTTCCTTTTCCAACCCAGCTTCTCCTACTCGACGAAGTAGCGACGGAAACACCACCTCTTTGTACCAGGGGGATCATCATTCATCTTCTCAACAAGAGAATGGTCAAAGTTACAACTATGGGAATGGCTTGAGAATCCCTGATAATTATTCTGGAAGAGTCGGGTCTCCTGGCAGACGCCTACCTCAATTTGAGCAATATCCAACATTTATGCACACGTCAGATAATGTGCAAGGCCCCAGCAGGGAGTACAGGCANGCAGGGAGTACAGGCAACTTGAAGACAACACTCGGCAGCAGCATAATAGTGACTTGCACTTTCCAACTTTTGAGCCGCCAGCGATGAATGGGGCTAACGGAGAATGCAGAAAGGATATTCCTGAAAGCTTTGACAATCCCACAGAACAACTCCCGCCTGCACCAGCGCAGTTCGCTACATTTATGCCCCCAACAGTGAATGATCTAAGCGAGGACGATCATTCTGTTGAAGACAAGGACCTTCCCAATCCACCGAGGATTTTGACCAAGAGGAAGATATTGCCATCTGTGAAGCCTTCCCCTAATAGGTCTGACCGCGAGAAACTTGGCTTGGCTAAGAATAAAAAGTCAAAGAAAAAATCATCAAAGAGAAAAAAGTCAAAGAAAAAATCACTCATTCATGATCTGAGAGATACCAGGAACGATAAGGAATGCGCCAACAACACAGATGGGGAACAGCCTATGCGGAAAAAGCACAATCATATGAAAATATCAAAAATTAGCAAGCCGGAATCAAATTCTGATCTTGACTCACGAACAAGAAAAATCAATAAGTTGAAAATGTCATGCTCTCCACGCAGTGGGAAGAATACCACCACTGAAGAACGTAAGAACAGGAAGCAGGATCCTAAATGTCTGAGAAAGACGAATGTGCCTGATTTGGGGAAGTTGAATGCACCTCCTGATTTGTCCTCTTTGCCTCAGGAAGAAGATACAAACATAGCTGAGAGCAAGGCGCAGCAAATTCTGGCCAAGGCACGTCTTCGCTTGAAGTCGTCAAAAACAGATGAGGACGTCACCACATCAGCACCACTCTCTTCCATGGTGAACAAGGAATCTTCACTCAGTACTTCAGCAACGGCAGAAGTTGCATTGAGAAAGGCGAGCACTAGTGTCACTGAAATGTCCAACAAGATCGATTCAGGTCGACCACCAGCTGTTTTGAGTGAATCGCCTGTCTCAGTTCCTTGTGAGGATCATCTTATGTCACATGGCAGAAAAGTGAATATGTCCGCTGCGTCCTTTGAGCCCAGCCAACAGTGCAAAGCAATTAAGCCTGAACCCAAGAGAATGGACGCGCCACCGAAGAATCTGTCCTTGTGTATGAACTCTCAGGAGAAAGTTTCATCTTTAGATGATGTTCTTACGGAACCAGAAACCTACTCCAAGCCCAAGAAGAAGAAGAAAAAGAGAAAGGCCGATAAATCCTATAATGCGGACTTTGAGGCAGCAGTTTTGAGCGAATCGTCAGCTCACTGTGAGGATTATCTTATGTTGCATGGCAGAATAGTGAACATGTCGGCAGCACCCTTTGAGCCTAGCCAACGATGTGTATCAGTTAAGCCTGAACCCAAGAGAATTGATGCACCTCCCAAAAAAATCTTGTTGTGCATGGACTCTGAGGAAAAGTCCTCAAATCCAAATGATGCTGTTACTGACGCACAAACCTACTCGATGCCCAAGAAGAAGAAGAAGAAGAAGGCCAGTAAGTCAGACCGGCCGCCAGCTGTTTTAAGTGAATCGCCTGTCTCAGTTCCATGTGAGGATCATCTCATGTGGCATGGCAACATAGTGAATATGTCCGCTGCGTCCTTTGAGCCTAGCCACCAGTTCAAATCCGTGAAGCCTGAACCCAAGAGAATGGACGCACCACCCAAGAAGCTGTCCTTGTGCATGGAATCTAAGGCGAAGCCTTCCTGTTTGGATGATGTTCTTATGGAACCAGAAACCCACTCAAAGCCTAAGAAAAAGAAAAGAAAGGTGAATCAATCATATCCTGCTGATGTTGAGGAAGATGAGGACGATGCTCTACTGACCATGATTATTGAGAAAGATGCAATGGAGAAGGATGCTGAGCACTCTAACAAAAATATTTTGAGAGCGTTTACCAAAAGATCCACCCAGAAGTCATTAAAGAAGGGACCAACGAAAAGACCAAGTGGAAAAGAGAAGAGAACTTTCAAAAGCAAGAAGAAACCCCGCAAAAGAGTTATAGACCTCATTGATGCAATGGATTTCATTGATGACAGTGACTCAGATAGCAGCACAAGTAGCTCCAGCTCTAGCAGTAGCAGCAGCTCTTCAAGTTCCTCATCTTCCTCCTCAAGTTCCTCATCATCCTCATCCGGTACTTCATCATGTTCAAGCAGCAGCAGCAGCTCTACCTCATCAAGTGACTCTGATCTCTCTTCTGATGATGAGAGTCTCATTTCTTTCTCTGTGCTAAGGCCAACCCTCAAACAACGGGGAAGGAGGAAGAGAAAGAGCACGAAGAAAAAACACCGGGCATACGGGCACAAATCATCCAATGACTCCTCATTTGTTGCAAAACCGCCTCCTCCAAAAGAAAATCCCCCCACTGAAGCAGAGATTAGGAAAATTCTACGGGAAGATAATGCCCCCGCCTTCTTTGGCGAATCCAGTTGCAACAACAACTGGGTTAGGCGCTCAAGTCGCCAACCATGCAAATCTCTTCTTAAATCTGCTGGTGTTCGCGACTTACTAGACAAATTGAAAATCAACGATTCTGACATGGTGGTTCTGAAGTTGAAAAAATATTTGAATGATCCAGATATTGCTCCAGTGATCATGAATGCTACGCTCGAGGCGCTGGAAGAGAATACAAACTGTCAGGCGCTATTCATACAGGTGAGTACCTTTATAATTGTGGTGCAATTTTTTATCCATGATGCATCAACGTGGCCATGATGCAAATATTTTCATTTGTTCTTACGTCTCCACTTTTGTTGATCACCATCTGCCCACACAATCTTTCTCCAGAATTTCAACAAGGCCATGCTAGATGCACAAATGATGCATCTACTCCGCATCCTTCAATCACCTGAATGTCACATCTGGTGTATCAACATTGGCGAAACCTACAATATTTCGGACAAAACATGGACCAAATTCTCAAAAGGACTCAAACATACGAAAATAACACACATGTACGCTTCCGAACATACCATCAATCCTGAACTCAAGGATGGATTCCGGGAGGTGATTCGCAATAATCGAAGTAAGCATACTATGCACAATGATCCTAACAATCTAGATGTTATTGTGCGGTGTACACATTGCTGGTGGAATCCGATTAATGCGAAGGTGCTGCAGCCTTGCATTAAGAATAGTGGATACGAGCATATTTTGTGGGATGAGACGACGTTGGGCTTGAAGGGTACAACAGATGGGAAGAATATTGATTCTATTTGAGCCTGCTTTGAGGACGGGGTGCGATAGAGAACTGAATGAATGAAAGAAGAAAGATTTAGAGACAGGGCAATTGTTGATGTGCTGCGATTTCACTTTTGGTGGAATGCAACCTTTCATTGAAAAGTGCAAGCATGACCAGCCTTGCACTACCATACAAATGGGGCAGAAAATACCGCCAATAGTGAAAGAACTGCCATGACACCATTGGGATGAGATGAAGAGATAAGACCTCAAGCGATATGTGTATATTATTTTTCCATTTGATCGGCGAGAATCAAATGATGTGTATATTTTGCCAGAAAGAGAACAAGAGATTAGTATTTATTTCCTTCTGCATATTGAAAAAATTACAGAACAACAACTCTCATTTACATAATCCCTTTCAGAACAAATTAATTTTAAATTTTAAGCTGATCACTAATTTTCATGCAAATGATTTTGCACTTTTTGTATGAATTCTCGTGACAGAGTGAAATATATGGTGATCCCATGTTACAGGGCAGCGCGAACCAGAGGCGCCATAATACCGACAGCAATCTTATGGAATTAATTGAGATAAAACCATTTCACTGGTTGATGAAGATTTGAGTCTGTTTTAAGAGCCCCTTCCATGGGATGAGTATAGGCTTGGTCTAGACGAATTTGAGACTACCCGTTATAGTAATCAAACCTCTCTAGAAAAGATGCGAAACAGCTTTCCTTGTTTAACTTTTAGTCATTGCTCAAAGTGAAGTTTTTGATTTGGCTGTACTGTCGCGACTCAGCCTATTGGAGCGGATTACATCACACATCAAAGAGGGCGGCAATGATGTTAGATTGACGACCTTAACATCTGCTTTTTGAGAGGTGGGTACCCAAAGAGAGAAAGACATGATTCATGTTGCCAACAGGGTATCAAAATTGGTAGCATCAAAGAACAATGGAAGAGTTCATCAGAGAGTAACAGAAGAATTCACAACAATGTAACACTTAATTCTCTACTCTAAGGAAGCAATGTAACACGATCTGCTAAATCAGGAAGCGGCTATTCAGTACTATATCTAGATAATGTGACATTGAACTCAACTGGATTTAGCATCACATGCACTGTCATACATCCTCGTAGATTGATGATTCTTGATTTCAACTGATGATCAAGCCCAGAATCCGTCGTCATAAACGTTGCTTTAACCTCCAATTAAAGCCTTCAAGTCAAGCTGGCTTCTTCTTCCAAGGATTATGGTGTATCGCATTATAGTTACCTCATATGCCCTGGCGTGTGCTCTGTCCTCACAAAAAGCTTCCGCTGTGGCATCACTAAAACTTGATTCCTAGCCATAGCATTCATTGAACGGCGGATTGTTCTCCATAGGATTGTAGAATGTCTGTGCCTTATCACCACAAGCGATGCACTCAAAGCTCTCACCTACAATATGTGAAAAGGAGTGCTTGTGGTGCGCTGGGGTAAGTGCAGGGTCAGCCTATCCAGAAAAGGGCCAAAAATCACTTCCCAGC
>JALLAS010001122.1:0-10231 GCA_036939415.1 Detonula confervacea
TTCCTCCCTTTCCTTCTCTTCCTCCTCCTTTTTCTCTTTTTTTCATTTTGGCAACAACTTACAATGAGTCCACCAGCACCGCACGAAAACTGTTCCAACACATCTTGACTACTGGCGGCTGACTATGTTTTATCTCTATCTCAGGATGAGGATGACAAAATAACAGATAGTGAAAAATAAGTTATGTAATTACACTGAGATACGAATGAAATACAAATACAATTAATAAGTATTCAATTTATCCAATACCAACAGTTAACGAAATAGGGATCAAACGTCTGGATGTCGACTATGGCGGCAACGCCTTTGTCCACAAGAGGAGGCCCATCAACAATACTTGCCATGTTTATTCTGAAAGTTCCCTGAATCATATTGAACATGTATTCAATTGGTCCATCGATGGGATCATACGGAGCTCCTAAAATGAGCCTGTGGCCAGCCATACAAATCAGCAAAGAAAGTTGCATGTTGTGATGTGAGCTCAGATTGTCCATAATAAAACTATATCTTCAATTGTTCGTCCCGGGACCAATTTGATCAAGTATCCCCTCCCCCGTCCACATATTTTGCCATCTTTTACCATTGGGATCCCTAGATATAGCAAGCCGCAAAATACACTTGTCTGTTTTGCTGTACATACCTGATTACTTGACTCGTTTCCCAATGTATGCCTTGCACTTGCCGATTGTACGATCGGCAGTTGAAAGTTTGACGCCACACTCATCAATATCAATCAAATCCTGTCATCTGATATCGGCTATACCAAATGGATATGGAAGATTCCAATAACACCGTCTTTTCCTTTTGTTGCGAGGGAGACGAGCTTGTTAGACTGTCGTGTTGCCAACCTTTCTTGTTAGTCCAAGTCGTTGCTCGCATTTTGTGATTTGGCTGAGAAAATAAAATCAAATTGAGATTGCCATAATTGGCGAGATAGAGAAAGGCATTGATCTCTGCTGAAGTGGATTTTGGATATGTGACATGGTAGAGAGCGAGTAAAACAAGATCTTGATCTCGTAGAAATGTTGCTTGATTGTTGCTGGTGTGTCGACATTTTCTGTAGTGGTGGCCGAGATTGTCGAATAAGCTTTTCTATCAGCCTTTGGAGACAAGAGATGGATACAAATATTGTAGACGAAGATTTGCGATGAGTGGATTGTGTGATTCCCCTCGCTGTCGAATGGCCAGCACAAGATCCCTGAATGATTCTGGATATCTATGGCTCCTCCCCCCGCAGGCTGGGTGTGAAAGAGTATCAATTCGAGTTTGAAGAGGTGGGCATTGCTGCATTTGCATAATGGAGTTTCAATGCGAAGATGTGAAGGGTGGGGAGAGCTGATAGTGGGGAATAGCAAGGGTGGGACGTGATAGTGTATACAGAAGGCGGTGTAGAGGAAGGAGGAGGCAGCAAAGGGAGCGCGCAGGAGGAGGCGACGGAGGCAGTGTCGGTGGCTCAAGTCCCTGATATCCACTGTGGTAGTGAAACAGATGGGGAGAGTGACTACAGCTGCATTGTTGACAGTGGAAGCGGCAACAATGTATATGACGGCGGCGGCAGCAGCAGGGTAGAGGCTACTGGGCCATGAATTCTCATGGTCTTTGGTCGGCGGCGGCGGCGGCGGCGGCGGCGGACGTCGACGCGCCGCATCGTGACGTTAGGGCTGTAGTATTCCTACTCGTGGATCACTACTTTTTGGCAACGTTATATTTTTATTAGTGATTTGCACTAACAAAAAATGCGTTGTTTTTATCCTAAGCCCCTTTATTGTTTCAAATTATTTGAAAATTGTAGTATATACTAGCTATACAATGTATAAAAATATGTTGCCTTATCTCACAGGTTTTTCAAAGTAACAAGTTTAATCCCAAGTTTCATCCCAATTTTGAAAAAGAAGAAACTTGCAAACCCCACCACACACCCAATGACATGCTGCAGCAAAATTATTCACAGAAGCTCAAATTGTAACATTGTGGGCAAAGATGTTCACAGAATCTCAAATTGTAACATTGTGGATCATGTAATGCATCACATGCAAAGTGAGTGCTGAAGGGAGTTCAGCCAGTTGTGGCGCAAAAAGTGTAAACCAACTTTTTCCCTTTTTGTGGAAGCTGTGACAAAGAGACTGTCCATTCCTTCATTCAATATGTTCCACAAGTTGTGCATAAAAGAACAGCCACATACAACTGAGCTCAATCATGTGGGAGGTTCACAGGCCTGTTCGTAATCAGTTCAAAGGTACAACAACAAGTTTCACTATGGAAGGATGTATGGTAGATTGGCCAAGAACAAAAGCAGTGCACTATCTCAACATACACGTCTATCCATGGTCAGGACTTTCTCAAGCTGGACCAACATGATCAAATCTCCAGCCCAGACAAGCCTAAGGCCAAACAAAGGAATTGACAATATCATTTATTCACCATCTATTATTCTGCTTGGAAACATAGCATCATGATGAATGCATGCACTATTGTCAATGAAATTATATCAGGAGACGTGATATGCATGTGGATCCCCGAATCATAGTCTCTGGAGTTATATCTGAAAGCCTCTGCAGTGGTTTCCTACTCGACATACCATGTAACAGGATGTATCGCATACCCTTTTATTTACACGATTGAGAGGCCGATATCAGCTTGTTAATGTCATACATTCACTTTGAACTGCAATACAGATCCAAAACAGCAGGAACTGACATATACAAGTAGCACAGTTCTTCATGACGTTTGCTTTCTTTGCACGGGGCATTTCCTTTTTCGCCTGATATTTTAGTGTGTTATGAACCTGCGAAGACTGTGACTTCCGTACACTCCATAACCATGAGTGCCTCTGCATATGAATGAATAAACTAATTAATGAATTATCGAATCTAATACCGAACATACAGAGATATAAGTAGACACCTGGGCCATTTTGATTGGCGTGATGGATACTGTGCAGGAAGAGTGAGGAGACCTCGAGTCAACGGAGGACACCAGCCTGCATAAAACCGAGCGTATCGCCCTGGAGCTCTCCACTGCTGAAAGGCTGTAGTTCACCTTTCGGTGATTTTTTCATGTTGCTTGGCAGTCCTCATTGCAGGTCATTATACAAGCACACTGAGCCTCGACACCATCAGCATTGGTCCATTTGCACCTCCTGGCCGGTTCCATAGCTACCCAATCACAATCGTTCTCCCAACTATTGACCCCCCGCCATGTGGGATCATCATAACAGTTTAGATCATCCTGGCATGTAATATTAATATTCAAGGGCGGAAGCCGGGCAACAAGTCCAGTACCATCACAATGAGCACACGTTTTTGCACAAGCTTCTTTTGCCTTCGTACCATCGTCCGTGTTTACCCAATTGCACCGGACCGATGGGTTGAGAGCAACCATTGAACAACTGGCGTTTTCGTCTCTTCCGTACCATGATGGGTCGTCCTCGCAAATTTGCGGCTCCACTTCTTCAGACTGAGAATCTCCCCTGGAACCACCCATACGGCATACACCACATGTTTTGGGACAACCGACCTCTGCGGCAATTGCATTCATACCCATCCAACTGCATCGACGACCAGGATTTTGGGCAACAAATTCACAGTCATGATCGACACCATTAGACCTATCACCACGCCAAAGCGGATTATCAGCACATCGGCCACTAATTACGCCATTCTTTTCCATTCCCTTCATCTGGCTCTACTTCGTTTCCTTTATTTGTAAAATGAACTGCGATTGGTACAGTTACTGCAATGGCCGCGACGAAGGCCACTATACAGGCCGTGACTGCAATTCGGACTGTTGAGCGCGAGACGTCTTTGCCATTGCAGAGTGTAATAGTGGGCACTGCCTTGGCTGTAACAACATCTCCACGGGAAGAGTCCGCTGCGGCTGCAGAATTTCCCTCTTCGTATGCTTGTGATGCATGTTGTGAAACTGCTGAGGCTGCTAATTCCGGGTCTTCCTCCTCCTGAACCAAGAGTGCCTCTGCATATGGAATCCCAAGACGAGCCAATGTCTCATCAAATTGAGCATCATAAGCAGCAGTATTATCAGAATTATTATTTCCCTCCTCGACCTGCTCTAACTCTTGGACTGTACTTGGATCATGATCAGCAATGGTATCGCCAAATCCTGGCCCCAAGACATGATAGGCGCCAGGAGGTAAACCCAAGGAGCAGTGGTAGGCGCCCCAACTGATGCCCTAGATGGCGATTCGCTAGCGATTTCTGTGTCATCGTTGACCGTGTTGATGTCATTTTCTTCAACTGTCAAGTGTTGATGAAATATTTCGGTAGAAGCCTCGGCATTATTGTTCGAATCATTACTAGAGGAATCAGACGAGCTGTTAATGGATTTCTCTTTCTCCGTCTTGCGTTTTTGTTCAGAACTTTCGTCATTCATATTATTATTCATTGTTGAAGGTCCGAGTGGGGATGGCATATTGAACTGTACAATACAATATGCTTTCTCTCAGATTCGGACATACAAATCGCATACAATGCAATATTGTACAAGTAATAGCACCTTCATTCGAAACGAGCAGAAGTAAGCGAGGGGCGACGGCGAGTGGAGACGCGGACATACACAGGGCGGTAGGGCGCAGCGCAAAAGTCAAGGCAACCTGCTCGATGAAATAATGACCAATCGTTGACCAGTACAATACCAATACACCATCCATCGCTGCTGGCGCCAATATTCGATTCGATATCATCGCCGGAACGGTCCATACGATATTGCCGGTGCCCACCTGGCTTCGCCACGCCAGTGACACCACCATACCTGACCCCAACCTTTGCTTCAATTGATTCCCCACTCAACTAAATAGCAAACTAATCTAACGAGACCATGTACACACATTAGGTACCACGTCAACTGATGTAAGGGCAGTATGGTAGATAGAAATTCCCAGGAACTTTGCGAGCAGCGGGTACCTAGTACCTGCAACATTGCAACGGGTAAGATTAATTTTGATCTATATTATACTAATTCATTCGTACGTATCCATCACGATCACGATT
This sequence comes from Detonula confervacea, assembly GCA_036939415.1. Lineage (NCBI taxonomy): Eukaryota > Bacillariophyta > Thalassiosirophyceae > Thalassiosirales > Thalassiosiraceae > Detonula > Detonula confervacea. The sequence goes on from JALLAS010001122.1 coordinate 5,007, forward strand.
CATCACGAGGTTCTCTGGGCAGATTTTAGCTAACTTTAATCACAATCCTGTCAGCCCAACCACCTTGAAATTGAGTTGATTTATGTAGGACCAGATAGTATCGTATCAAAACGTGTACCATACCTCTGATTGAGACTGCAAATTTAGTTGACGAAGGCAAGAAAAAAATATATATATATGAGAGATGGCAGATGGAGAATGAAGTTGATTGCGATTGGAGCAAATTGGAGGTATACACTTTCAATAATATCCTAAAACCCCAGTTGTGCCCCGCCCCACTATTGCACCTGCATGCGCTAGGTTTCCCTTTGGTTCCTCCTTTGCTGAGCATCACTCACAATTCCTCCATAATGAGTGTCCCATCACACAATGCCAGCTCAAATTGCAATCTCCTCCGCCAATTCCTTGACTCCAAGCCCAAGGCAAACGATGGATTCTTGAGCTACGCCTATGGCTTATGCCATCCCCATCCGCTGAGGCGCCTAACACAATCCTCAACGACAAACTACTCGATATGGGAAGACTGGGCAGAGAATTTACCACACTTGTATCAGACAGGGAAATACATCGATTACTTCGACTTGCAGCCAGTGTTGGACGTGGACAAATTGCTTGCCGATAAGGATTTACTGCGCGCCAATCAAGTGTTGGCTTTATGCGCCCATGCTACAGTTCATTTTGCACCTCGACCCAGAGTTTCGGTGAACAGTAATAGCTCACCCACTTCGTCTCGTGGAACATGGGTGTCGGAGAGAAAGCATAAGAAACAAGAACTATCTTGCCCGTTTAAGGGAAAATCCAACACCAATGTGAGCAAAGCAAGCACTGTTGATCCTTCAATTGTGTCAGCAAAAGAGGCGTTGATACCTCCATCCATTCTTGTACCCTGGAAACAAGTCAGCACACGTCTTGGGCGGCGAACGCCTACATTCACATACTATGACTACTTCACGGCGAACGTTATCCCACACAGGAGTGGCGAAAGTACAGTCCGTAATGAGGAAGAGGATGCTAAACATCGAAGGGCATTATTTAGCCCCAAACGTTCAGCAGAGCAGACGTATCATGATTTACGTTGCGATGTGCAAGTATTTGGTGACCAGTCAGAGAATATATTTGTGTTGGTTAATCATGATATGGAATTTCAATCTAAAGGTAAGCTTGTATAAGTTTGTTGACCAGACTTCATTTGAGGGGTCTGTTGTCAGTTACCTTGACTATATTGGTTGTTCTTTTGTTCTGAACACACGTGCACCACTTTTTTGAACAACTCTTTCCAATTCAGACTTAGTCAAACTGTGCTGCGATGCTATTGATCATGTCCTAGCCAAGGACGATGATGCACTTACAAAAACACTGCACAATATGGGAGAAATCGTGAAAAAGATTACAGATGCATTTGTTCATATTGTTCCTAACAGCAGGAGTGCCCATTATTGCGACCCGGTATCATGGAGTAAGTCTATTGGGATGTTGATCCCACCTATTCTCAATGATGAGTTTAGCATGAGTGGACTCCAGTCGTCAGTGGTCCACCTGCTTGATGTATTCCTCGGTAGGTATGACTTTACAGGTGAGCTGGGAGACCTTGCTCTTGCAGAAAGGCCTTGGCTGCCTTCCTTGCATCAAGAGTTTTTCAGACTACTTCAGTCATCTCCGTCAGTACGACAGTACGTGTGTACGAGCAAATCCCGATCCCTCAAGGGACAGTTTGACCGTGCCGTTCGACTGTTTGGATCGGAACAGGGATTCTTGGGAGCTCACAGGATCAAGACCATAGGCTTCCTTGAGATCGGTATCAAAACAGGTAAACATTTCTTCTTCGTTTGCTTCTTTATTGTATGTGATGAATGAAATCTCAGATCAGAATTACTTTTCAATTTACAAGGTCGGACTGAGAGTAGTGGAGGAACTGCCAAGACAGAGAATGGCTGGCAAGCGCGTGTGTGGCGAAAGATAAATGATGACTTCATACTGGGCATGTCTCAAAGAATGAAGCTGCAAACAAACCCAATAGCTGAAGGATTTACTCCTGCCTTGGTCCAGTCGATTGAAGAATTGTCTAAGGGGAGTGAATCATATCGAATTACTATGAACATCAAAAATGCTGGTCTATCATATAAGGCCGGAGACCGGTTGGAAATTATACCCGCAAACACGCTTGCAATTATCAAGCGAATGCTTATTTCGTTGGAAATTGGTACAGTAGATCTTGCTGAGAGTAGTATTTGCATGGCAGTGGATCAGCCCATTTGGAGGGAAGCAATTGCAAGATTCTATCCAGAGTTGGCCAACGAGGAACAGTTTCCTTTGCCTTCACTTCTTAGGTTAATGAAACTGCGGCCATTGACAAGATACATAATTGATGCAATATGCGCCGTTGCTGGCATGAAGGGGCACGCAGATGTTGAAAGTGCGTTTCGACAGGGCAGTTTGAACGATGTACCAGATCTGATTGACTTGCTTCACTCATTGGCAAGCAATGCTTGCGCCGAAGCCCTATATAGTCTTCCATCCAAATTGTGCTCTATTCTTCCTCCCAATGAGACTCGCCTGTACTCAATAGCCAACTCTCCTCCACAAGGCGTACATCCAACTGTTGTGACAATTGTAGTTTCAAAATTATGGTAAGGTGCTGAGACATTAGAGTTGCATCTCCATTCCAATACTGTTCTAAAACAAGTTCTTGTTTGGTCTCTATCAGGTTTCAGGCTGAAAAGGTCATTGCAGAAAATAAGAGCATAAACCTTCACAAATCTCTTCTTCGTCGTCAGTCGGTGCAAGATATGTTGTTGGACAATAGCAACCACAATCACCAATTTGGCGGGGACGACTCAGGCAAAGTGATACACCTTGGAGTGTGTACTTCGTTTCTGCTGGAGCAAAGCCTCTTTACCTACGTGCCCATTCGTGTTGCCGAGGAGGAATCATTTCATTTACCTCAACCCAATTATGGCATTGTCACAAATCCACCACTTCTATTTCTTGCGCTCGGGTCTGGTGCTGCCCCAATCATGGCATTCCTTGAAGAATTGATCAGCAGAGATATCGGTGACTGTTCAAAAGATATTTATTTCTGTTGGGGCTTGCGGGAGACAAAGAATCTTTGTTGGTTGCCACTGCTCTCAAAGGCTATCAAAAAGATTGGTTTGAAGCTGTGCATTTCATTCTCTGGAGAGTTCAAGACAGTTGTGGCAGATGATTCTGGCAATCTCAGTGTAGCCAACGGTGAAAAGGAGCGCATTACTGAAACCCTTCTCCATGGTGATTGGCCTGAAGTCCTTAGCAGGTGAGTACTTCAAATGTGTGATCAAACCTTTCTTATTAATAATATCTCATATCAAAATCACGGTGACACCCTTTGCATCTACCAAAGGTTGGCAAATAATGCTGGGCATTTTTATTTGTGTGGACGTGAGTCAATTCTATTGCATTTTTTAGAGCATGAGCGAATTGCTCCTATGTTCTAACTAATTTAACTTGATTGCTCCAGATCCATCACTAGGGCTTTCTTTCAGAGCTGTATTAGAAAGTGCTTTTTTGTGTGCCGGTAAACTGTCACCTGAGAAAGGCCGTCAGCAGTATGAGCAGCTCGTTGCTGATGGGCGACTTCATTCGGATTGTTTTTTCTCTGGTTCGATTCATGATCCAACCCTACCCAATATACTCTTCTCAGATGTTGCTAGGCACAGTAATTTTGATGATGGGTGGTGGATTTACAAAGGCAGTGTGTACAATGTCACAGTAAGCATCCTTCCTATTGGCCCGCGCCTACTTCAGTCGTCTGGTTCACATCTAATGTATTCTTTTACTTGCAATTTGCACAGGATTACATGAGTCTCCATCCAGTGAGTTGTTGTTTTTGTGAATTGACCGTTCTCGTTTCAACATGTATCGCTAACCTCAGTTACATCATTATTGCGTATTACTTGTACTAAAAAGGGTGGGGCCAAGATTCTATTTGACAAAGCCGGAAGAGATTGTACAAAAGATTTTGAGGTTGCTCATGGACACAATAATTTGAGAGTTGAATCAGGCATGCATCCCTATATGATTGGAAATGTATCTCCTGGATTGTGTTCAGAATCTTACCCAGATAAACGGGCGTTCCAACACGCTGTAGCCTTCCTTCACACTATTACTGAGATAAAAAACGTCTATCACCTTGATGTAAATATGTTTGCAGAAGACGAAGAAGAATGCAAGGCAAGCCCACATTCATTGTCAATGAGATGCAAGACTGCTGAGAAGTTTGTTTCGTCAACTCTACCTCTTCTCATATCTGCGGCAACGCACCTCTGTGAAGAGCTTGAAAAACAAATTCCGCGTAGCACAATGGTGTCATTGAAGTGGAGTGTCCCCTTTCAGCTCGTTTCATTCATGAATGAACTTCAGCAAATCCTTGGCAACATTTCGTCTGATGGCCCATACAGCAAACATCCATCAGTCGTTACAGAAATCTGCAACATAGGATGTAGTTTTGTGTCAGATGTACAAAATGAAGCCATAGAATGGGTATCCTCAATTGAGCTTCAAGAGCCAGTGGAGACTTTTCCAAATCTTTCTGCCACATCCAGACAAACCCTGCTAGCATTACAAAGTTGCATGGATTCGATGCATGCGACTCTTTCTGGGGAAATACCCAAACATATGAAATTTCAAGGCTTCTTCACTGCACTTGGAGGGCGTTGGCTTCGCATCGCTCCTTGGCTTGAGAAACAAATTGCAATGAGCAAAACAACAAATTTCGCTCAAGGTCACACGATCTTGCGGAAGGGTGACATTGTTTCTTGCGCATATGTTGTCCTCTCTGGAAAAGTTGCAGTTTTGGAAAATGAAACTACTGTGGATATGTTGGCCTCGGGAGCCGTATTTGGCGCAACAACCGCTCCTCTGCTGGCCAACCGCAAACAGCAAATGATTGGTAATGAGTTGATGAAATCTACAGTAAGAGTTGAATCCAATGAGGTTACAGTCTGTATCATAACTCCCCATCAGATGCTTCAAGCTTGCGAGTCCTTCCTCATGACTGAGTCTGCTCCTAAGAGCATTGGGGTCGTAGTTGCTTCTTCTGAAAAGGAAGACAGCATGGTTTAAATCTGTTTAAATATTAGCCCACATGGTTGCAGCAAACACGGTACGAGACAAAAGAAACGATCGAGGAGACCTGTCAAGAGTGAAAGTTTTCATTTTCCATTGACCTCATGGGTTTAATAAGTAATACT
>JALLAS010001124.1:0-10235 GCA_036939415.1 Detonula confervacea
AGTAGGGGTGGCACTGGTAAAACGAACCAATTTTATTTTTCTCAAAACACCTCCGAAATGTTACTAGGGGTTTTCATACACCCTAATTAAGATGCAGCAAATTTTATTTTGAAAAAAAATGACCACAACCCCCTCATATGGCGCTCGAAAGTCATATATTTTGCGTTTTACCACTATTTACTACTTTTTCTTAGTGTTATATTAGCATTTTCACTGTTTAGGCCACTTTAATCATACATTAATGTATGCAAACATACTTTTCAATTATAGCCACCATTCTAATACAATTATCCTTATAATTCCAATATAAATAACACATGTTAAATCCTCTCAGCTGACATTGTCAGGTGATGCAAGTTCTCTCTCCACGCTCGATCCTTGTGCGTCTCGGGATTCCAAGCTGATTTCAACACCTTTTCCTTTGTTTTGCGTTGCCCATTTTGCACAAACTCATCATTCCACTTGACTTCAATCACAATATAATATTTATCTTCTTTGAGAAATTTAGCTATTCCCTGGCACCACTGCAGGATCGTCTCCCCTTCTTCTGTGTACTCAAAACACATGTCGATTTTGAACAACCCTTTGCGTAATTTGTCGATTGGCGGCGTGGCTTCCTGCATTTCCATCAGCTCGTCACCAAATCCAATGTCCTCCAATCTCTCTCTTTCTTTCATTCCGTTCAAACGTATACGCTGCTCCCTCGCCGTCTTATTATTGTCGAGTGCAATGAGATCCGCCGAGTCATCACCAATCGTGCCATGGTCTTTCCGACGGGGAAGGGTAACTGGAGGTTCCGCTGGCGGTGTTCTGTTGATGGGTATGACATTGTTGATGAGATGCTCCAGTAGCTCTGATGGTTGATATGTCTTCCCACCTTTGGACCATGGATGATAGGCCTCTTTCCAAGCCAGACCAAGATAGCGAATCAAGATTTGTTCTTTGACATACTTGAACTTGTCCTTCTTCGTTTTGAGATTCTCAAAATTGTCCATGGCTTCTTCTGCTGTTTTCCAGCATCGAGGCGAATCATACTGTTGCCAAAAGTAGGATGCTGTGATGAAGTCCTTCTGTGCAGCCTCCAACTTCTTCTCCTGTGCTATTTTCTTTTTCTTCCTCTTGACCTCACGCTGGCGCTTCAACGATCGCTGGAAGTCCTTCCTGGCTTTGGCCGCCTTTTTCTTGCAAAGACGAAGCAACGAATCCTGCAACTTCTCGTCCAAGCGATGGAAGATACCAACTTCAACTTTTGTATCTTTCTTCTTGCTCTTTCGACCAGTAACCAACCTGCTAAGGTCTCGCCTCATATCGCCATTGTATCGAGTCTGCCCCAGTCCACAAGCGCTGAACAAGTCAATGCGCCCAAAGTCTGATAGAACTTGGGTCATTGTTGCAAATCCACTCTCCGAAGGATCATTGGTAGCTCTGACGCCGAGTGATGCTTCCTTCTCCTCCTCCGAGAGCAGTTTCTGACTCTTGATCCCGTCTTTTGCAGAGAGGTACTTATGTGTTGCCTTCTTAGTGTCCTCTAGCTCCATAATCATTGTTGTTCCGATTCCACTGGCGAGCTCAATGCAGAACTCGGTTGTCTCTCGATTTGAGTCCAGTGTCGGCCAAAAGACTTCAAACAATGCTTCGTCGATTGCCAAGACACGATCCTTAGGCTTACTTGAGCCAATGACATTGCCTTCTTTCTCTTCCAAGTGATAATCAAGGTAAACTTTGAACTCAGGCAATTTCTCGTAGAGAGGTGAGAAAATGTTCATGATGAAATCATAGTCAAGCAATAGAGATCCATCGGACTGTACCTTTGACATTGCTGCATGCAACAAGTCGACCACTACGCCCATTGACCTCTCGCCCCAGCCGTGGTGTGCAAGCTTGTGCGTGTTGCTAGCTAGCCAGCGTACTGGCAGGACAATAGCCAGGTGCATAATTGATGCAACACGAAGCATAGCAATCACCTGCATCGAAGCAATTGCTATGAACAAGCTGTCCTGTAGAATATTCTCGCTGATTTCCAACTCGCCAGCAAGGAAGTTTAAGATGTCTTGCCGCTGATCGTATATTGGCAACGCTGCCTCAAAAGCCACATCTTGCCTGTTGCCACCAAGAGATCGAATGACAGGTAGCCATCGCTTGCCAGGGTGGAATTCATTCTTCCAGTCACAGTATTCATCGCCGTGGCCCTTGGGGTAGTTGCAGGTGACGTTGCATTCTTTGTCCACCTGCCGATTCAATTCGCTTAATTTGCAAGTCACACGCAAATGGTAAGGTATGAGTGCAAGATCTTCTTTCATGTGTTCCTCGAGTCTCTTCGACAGATACTTCTCCACTGCACCCAACCAAACATTGCGAAGGTGGTGAAAGCACTCGCCTTGATAAATGACGAGATCTTTCTTGCTCAAACCCTTCTCTGTCCCCTTCTCAAGAATCAAAGCACCAAGTTTGTCACCTGTGGACAAAGCAGTGTTGCAGGTGTCGTGTTCGAGGGTGCCACCGCACAGTCTACTAGGATGCAACGCTTCTCCTGTTGGGATTTGTTCAAGCAGCTCTGGCTCTTCCGGAAACATTGCCTTTGTCTCCGCTCTCCATTCATCTAACAACCTTCCGGACTCGGCGAATGATGCAATGATTTCCTTGCTTTGATTTTCTGCTGTGCCGTCCTCGGATATGATCGACCCGGTGAGGCAAATAGATTTGAGCTCATCATTCTCATTCAGGATCCCAAGCACAACATTGATGATTGAGGCCTGACGACGGCTTGTCTCGTCAGTGTGAAGCTGTTTCAATTCCTTGGCATTGCCTATTTGGTGTGCAGCAAGGATTTTGGTGCAGATTGCTAGCGCTGTTCGCATATTCTTAATGTGCTTGAGGCTTGGCAGCTCTAACACCACATCGAGATCCGGGTAGAGAGCACGAGACATCGCATAAATATTGGATTGGATACAAGATGGAGGCGTCTTATTTGCATGCATCTCAAGTATTAGTTTATCAACATGTGGAAGCCACTCTGCATGCGCACCTGCATTTATTAATTTGCAAATAGATACGGCCAACATGGTGTGGTTAGTAGAGTAGAGATTTGCAAAAATCATTATGAAACTTGATAGCTTACCACTCTTTTTGTTCTTCACCCAATGCTTCTTTATGTAGCGTGGACTCATCTTCTCCACAACGTCCTCGTAGTAGTGGTCCATGTATTGGATAACCGACTCATAGTGGGTCTCCTGTTCAGCCCGCTGCTCCTCAAAATCCGCCTGCATCACGTCGATGACCCGCTCGTACTCGTCCACCTTCTCCTGCAGTTCGGCGCGGACCTGTTGCTCGTCGAGGATGTCGTCCGTCAACCCGTTGCTGACACCCGTCCAATGTTTGATCTGCTCGCCGTATCTTGTCGCCCTTTCCTTGAGCTCCTTGGCGGCCTTGTCGGCCATCCTAGTCTGCTTCTTATTTACCGCCATCTCATCTAGCATCTCACTGAACATCTCCCGCATACCCACAACCAGGTGGTCCGCCTTCTTCAGTTGTTGCTTTTTCTTTTCAATTGCCTCAGCATGTAGCTTCGCCTGCCGCCGCATTGCCTGCTTGTGCCCAAGCTTCAACTCCGACAACGCGTCCTCCTTCTCACGCTTCATACCGCGGTACTTCTCCTGATAGCGCTCTGCCTCGACTCTATTATGCTCGGAGATTGTATGTGCTTTCTAGAGATGGGAAAGGATTGCAAATGTTAGACGCAGGGGAAAAGTAGACAAAGCACATGAAGAGTGCTCACCTTTAGATTCTTTGTGAGAGCCGCCACCTCTTTGCCATGAATCTTTGCAGAGACGGACTGCTCTTTTTGGTGCTCTTTATCCTTGAGCTTTATTTTCTTTGCATGCTCTTTGTTCAGCGTCGTGACCTCCTTTTCTGCAGCCTCCTGTTTATTAAATGATCAACAGACTAATCAATCGATATTAGAGATGACAAGAAAAGGTAAAACAGACGCAACGCAGACTTACCATGAGCTCTGCTTCCAGCGCTCGCATCTCTCTATCTATCCGTTCTTCCGCAACAGAACGGGCATTCTTTGTCTCCATCTCGGCTTGGCTCTGCAATCTCTTTGCCTCCCGAGCCGCCTGCCGCGAAGTCCGGACCGTATGAGTTAGATGCGCGACCTTATCCTTTTGCTTTGCGACTGACGCTTCTGCCTTTTCCTTCCCCTTCAAGGCTAGCTCCTTGGCCTTCTTCTCCTTCGACCTCGCGATGGCAGTCGCCCGTTGATGCTCAGCCATCTGGAGTTTGGTGGTCTTCCTCTTCGCGGTGCGGGGTGGACGGTTGGCACCTCCGCCCGGCGTATCTTGATCTTGCCCTGCCACTGCTGCTCGTGCTCCTACGGCTGCTGCGGCTGCTGTTGCCGCGGTTGCTTGAGCCTTGGTAGTGTTCTTTTGTTGAGCACCAGTCCTACGATTGCGGGTGTACTTCCGTCGGGCTACTTTGCCCTTGAATCCACCCTTCTTCTTCTCATCATCCACAGCTGCCACTACTGATGCCGGTTCAGCTGCTACATTATTTGCGTCGATTCCAGCGTGTCCCCCCTCCATTTTTGAGCAGTGGCAAGATCGGAATTTGCTCAAGGGCCGATGCTTGGACGGATGTGAGCACGATCGTGTGGCTTCACTGTGCTCTCGATCAGGATTTTGCTCACGATCAGAATAATTTGCTCACGGGCGGAATGTGGCTTTGCTCGGAATTTGCGGATGTGAGCACGAACGTCGTGTGGCTTTGCTCGGAATTTGCTCACGATCAGAATAATTTGCTCACGGGCGGATGCTTGGACGGATGTGAGCACGAACGAGATAATTTGCTCACGATCAGAATAATTTGCTCACGGTCGGATGCTTGGCCGGATGTGCGCACGAACGAGATCGTGTTGTGAGCACGAACGTCGTGTGGCTTTGCTCGGAATTTGCTCACGATCGGAATAATTTGCTCACGGGCGGATGCTTGGACGGATGTGAGCACGAACGAGATCGTGTGGCTTCACTGTGATCGGAATTTGCTCACGATCAGAATAATTTGCTCACGGTCGGATGCTTGGACGGATGTGAGCACGAACGAGATCGTGTGGCTTCACTTATTTTGCTCACGGGCGGATGCGATGCGAGCAAGAACAACGATGTGAGCAAGAACGACCAGCGTCCCGGTCATGCCTGGGACAACCCGAGAGGTTTGTGGCGGCTTGCCCGCGAGGAGAAGTTGATTAGATGGCCTGGAGGTTAGTGGGTAGCCCAGAGATGAGCTCATTGGATGTTCGTCGTCGTCCATATATGCCAAGGTGAGTGCAACTTTTTTGGGACCTGGACCCCGCGAATCCAAATTCGGCCAATGCAGCGGCACACAGTAATGATGCCCCCATGCCGCTGCATTGAGCTTTTCTACAGAGGAGTCAGTAATGCATTGGCAAGTGTGCATTCAAGGGGACCAATTGGAGCAATATGTGATAGGGTGCCCAACGCTCCATCGGCAAATCGGACGCTCTCCCAAGAAGTCATCCCCACGCAGCTGCAGTTGATTATTTTGCGCTGACAGACAGACGAAAAATAAATAAAAAGGGGGGGGGGGGCTCTGCTAGGTAAAGGATGCTACTAGTGCCACCCCTATTGATACCATTCGAAATGTTTACGTCTCATTGGATCGGCTAACAAGCGCAGTCGCGACTTCATTCGAACCGCATCGACCACTACGTCCTATGATCAGTGAAACGTCAAAGTTGCACAACGAATCGCCATCAGACAAAGAACGAGCTTTCTATCAGTCGGCGTTGACTGTCTTGACCAGCAAAATGAATGCATTCTCAAATACAAATGACAACGACAATAGTACAAATAGAAATCAACCCTGAGGATGATGAGATAGTAATACATATTTATATAATAATTATTCTACTTGTCTACAAATAATCGTCTCATGGAATGAATAATATATATTTATTTAATTATAAGTTGACCGCGTTCCAAAATCCCACACGTCGCCTTAACTTCCAAAAACAAGTGGATGGTCAATAAGGAGAGGGGTGATGCTAGTAGTGAGGCACTTTGAAGGTTAAAACAAAAGTGTTGGGATGCTGCTCGGAGGGGAATGCTAACGGAGCGGAAATGCCATGGTCGTCGGAGAATAAGAGTCGGGTGTCGGGTGGCGGGGGGCATCAGGTTGGTGGTGGTCGTGACTCGATAAGACAACTGTTGACTCGGTTGAAATTGTTGGGGATAACCCCCAAAATCAAGGAAGACCAACTATCAATTCTATTTTCCGAACTGAAGATTGTATACTTGTGGGGGGACACGATGTGGCAAAAAATTAGATCAAAATTGTCAACGGATTTCTCTGAGATTCTCTGAGAATCTTCGTAATGAAGCTAACAGCTCTACGCTAACAAGTCTACATTATACACTTGTGGGGACACGCTATTGGGCCACATGTGAGGTCCTCATTGTACCTTGTACACAATACTAGATCACTCCAATATGAGCCTTGCTCACATCTGCATCACCGACCAAACCAATGGACTCTTCTTTTGATATCAGACCAAGAGAGAGAGATATCATTGCACCAATGGTAGTAGCTGCTTGCCGTTACAACCATGTTGGTACCACACACAAGACCTGTGTTAAAAAAAATGAAAAGGCAACTCAAGTTTAGAAGGGTAGAATCCAAGTTTTATTCGTAAACATTTTTGATTTATGGTTTGGCTTTCACACGCTTCTTTGATTCTTTTTTCTTTTTGTAACCATCCGGATTCTTGAGTGCGAAAAGAGGATAGCATTTCATACGCAGAGCATCTCTTGGGGTTCCATTGTTCAAGGGAATATTTAAGCCTTGGGATCCTATACGCACACATCTTCTTGCCTCTTCTTCCGTCATATGACCCTTTATCACCACTCCTTTGCGCTTACATTCTCGGTCAACAATCCCGCAAAGTAGATGCAATCGCGAAAGTGCATGATGATATCTCTGCTCAATCATGTCAGAGGTCTCAAATAACTTCATAGGCGATAGCGCAACACATTCTGATTCCATTGGGGAAAGAGAGATCAGTTTTGTCTGTTCGTTCATGTGATGCTGGCAGTGATACAACACATACATTTCCTCAAAGTTCATTTGTGGGTGCACCCAGGTGTTTGGTACCCTTCTCTGAATCCCATCATCGTGTTCAAACCAGTATTCATCCGTTGGCATTTCACCTAAAGGCGGCCCAAGTTCTAAACACCTTGATTTGTATTTGTATGCAGCCGGTCTCTTTGTTGCATTAAGACCCATTCCCAAACTCTCTAAAAGTGATGTTCTCTTCTCAGAAAGCTTGCTCTTTTTGTAGAGAAGTACTTGCGTCTGAACCCACCTGGTGAAACAACGGTTCCCTCCAGCTGCAATGACTGCAACAAGAGAATCACCAGGTGCCACCTGTGATAAATAAGTCAACACCAGATCATCAGATGCAATATAGGATAAGAAGTTGCTCAGTGTTACCATCGAGCATTCCCCAGGCAAGGATTACACTTACATCTGTATGGCCTTTTTCTTCATGGAATTTTTTCAGAGTGTCAAAATTGGTATTCCAAGCCTCCTCATTTCTATCGGTGACAGGATTACTTTTCACTCTGAGATTGACTCCCAATTCTTCTAGCACCTGAGTATTTCGTGGCGGGAGATTGCCATCAGTGAAAAAATTCTTCTGTGTCTCAATCCAGGCATGCAAACAACCTTCAATATTAGCCACATTGTAGTCGAGGGGCACGTCTGTGTGTCCATTTCTTTCAACAAATTGTTTGAGATTTTCGTAGTTAATTATCCAGGCCTGATTATTAAATATCGTCTGATTGCTAGGAGGAAGATTGTCTTCATTTTCTCCAGATTTCTTTGAAGGATTAAATTCAAAGCCTATTTCTAGTAGGCGATGAACCCGAAGCTCAGTCAGCTTACCCGTCCTGAAGGCAATCCGTTGCGTCCTCACCCAAGATGCCAATACGTCAGCATCTTTTCCATGTTTAGGAACATTGCAGTGCCCGTGCTGTTCTCTGGACAAAGGCAAAATGAGTGGCAACTCCATAAACAATGCTGGAGACAAATGAAGGCATCCAAGCAAAACATCTCACCTGTAAGATACTAGGTCATTATATGAACTGTTCCACTTCTCGTGAAATAACGCTGACCTTTTCCTTGCAGCGAGATCAAGCCCTAACTCTTCCAACAATCTGATGTGATTCTTAGATAAGGTTCCAAGCCTAAAAGAATTTTTATTAAGGCGGACCCAATCTCCCAAGTCTCTACTTGCCTGCTCAACAAGGATAAAAATAATCAGTACAATTGTAGTCGCATCCAAACTGTATATTGTTCGGACGAGCACCTACTTACACTGGTTGCTTTGTATTTTATTGGCACCTGAGGTGGAGAGAAATTGTATATCAATCATTTGAGAAAGCACAGTCTAAACTGGAAATCGTACAAAATCATGTTCGCACCTCTAAATGACCATGATCCCTGATATATTGTTGAGTTTGACAAGGCAGCAGTAAAGCAATGCGTGTCAGAAGAATATACCAAGAAAAGTATCAAGCGCTTTGGAAGCCGTGCATGATAATGTAATAATATCTCATGTGGTCAATGATTCTCACCTATTGAATTGAACCAGCTCCTTGTAGTTTCTTTTCCAAGCTACAGTAATGACAGTTTTCTTTACATCAGTTCCTGGCTCAAACACAAAACCATTTTTCTCTAGAATGGCATGTCGGTCTTCATCAATAGTCCCATCGTTGTAGGAATCTCTCTGTCTTTGAACCCACTGTGAGAGGGTTTCTTCCACTGGATAATCAGAGGATACATTGCAGTGGGAGTGTACCCTTTTGTATTCAAGCTGATGCAAAATGATGTTCTCATTTTCAGCAAAATTTACCAACAACTTCAAATACAGTGAGAGACAAAACATGCATCCTACTTACCAATTCTACCAGCTTGTTATCCCAGTACTCATCTCCAGTAAAAGCTTTCTCAGTTGGTAGAGGTTCAAAATCAAACCCTTGTTCCAAAAGACAATTTAACCTTTCTGCATATAATTTTCCTTCATAATACAATTCCCTCTGCAGCTCAGCCCACTCCCCTAAAGCTAGGTCATCAGGATCCCTATATTTGAGAGGTATATTATTGCAATCACCATCATTCTCATGTTTGAAGCGTATCAGTTCTTGGTAGCGTTGTTCCCAACCATTGGCATATCTGGAACGGTAATGGTTATCAAGATCTTTCTGATATTTGTCCCAATCCTTGTGCCATTTGTTGAACTGTACACGTTCACACTCATCTCCCTGCTGTGCCAATTGGAAAGTGTTGCTTTGCATTTGGTAGAGATTTTTGGCGCACTTATTTGCCGCTTCAATCGCTTCTTCTGTACCATTTCCCGTTTCCCGCTTGCGTTTGCCGACGAGACGATCGGCAGTAAATAATGTCACCAAGGCTTTATCTAATCTTGTTGCAGTTTCCGCTGATGCAAACCTAAAACATCGCAATGTTTCCGCCCCAACAAGCAAATCAGCAGGTTTGGTGGGCTCCCGTCCATCAATGCTAACGATGCGATCTCCAACTCTAATCTCCTTCCCGAAGGTACAGGCTGGATCAATCGCCGTTATCTCAGCGCCAATTTTATGTTCGAAGAATCGAAGAGAAAGTCCCAATCTTCCTTGTGAAAAGACAAGCTCTTTGTAACCTTGATTGAAGGGCATGAGTTCCTTTATCACTAAGTTGTTTTGGCGCGCATCACTGCGTTTCAGCGGCGGATCGTTGGTAGTTTTCCCGGATGGCGCGAGATGCTTCTTTCGTTTGAGGATGAATTCTCCTCCCGCAGCGGAAATTTGCGTTGAGTTTCCCTCAAAAGTCAGGGCGGTAGGCGCCATGATTATCCACCAGAGCGGAATCAGGTGTGATAAGATGTAGCAGACAGAGAGGAGATTCAGATGATGCCACCGTGGACAGGCTACCCACGTGAAGTGAAGAAAATGGAGCAATGAAATAATACGAGCCGCTATCTGGAGAATTACCTACTTATTTTGGAGTGTTTTCACGCGGCACGAATTTTCAAATGTTATTATCAAAAGCGAATTGTAGTCAGTAATAACGAAGCTTGACGTAACTATTGACTTTTATGATACTATCGAAGCGATATTATAAGCTTCGTTGAAGAGCGGACTGTATCTATTTTCCCATCA
>JALLAS010001125.1:0-11351 GCA_036939415.1 Detonula confervacea
TTTGAAATTATCCCTTGCTGTCGTGGTCTCGTGCAGGGGATAATACCTGTCTCAATCAGAAATAAGTTTTCTGGAATCTGAATACAGAGATTCAGATTCCAATCCAGCCTCAGATTGGAAAAAAATTTAATTTTACACCATATCTCTTCATTGGGGAGCTCATATCTCGAGATCTACCCATGAAAATAACAAAGATGAAGTTTGCAAGGCACAGTTCACCCACTGAACTGTGCCTTGCAAATATAATGAAAATATTATTGATAGATCTCTAGATGTAAGCTCCCCAACTCAAACTTAAGGGGTATTTATTTGAAGTCATACGTGCAGTAGATATGTTGGGAGCCGTGTTGGTACTCAATTGGCTCTGCGGCTCAGCCCGTGTGATGATAGTTTATTCAGAGGCACAACATGTTGTAAAGTGCACTCCGTGGCTTATTGCAACTCTATTAAAATAGGTTACTTAATACTGCTGAACAGTACAAGCAAATCATATACTAGTACGAGTGTTTTAAGTAATTATAAGGCTATGTTTGTAGCTTCATCAATGGTTAGATTGAGGAGATTATCATTGTCTGTTGGAAGCTGCCAGTTACACCGGGCTTGCTCTCTGGCTCTCGTACGATTGTACCAGTTCTCTACTGCACGGTAACAGAGATATTCGTCACTTTTGTATGCTGATCCCCACGGATGCTACCATGATGCTTCAGTACAAGGTATTAATTGAAAGGTCTCTCTCTTTTCGGTAAGTCTCCTTGCTGGCCGAAGTATCCCAATCGTAGGATTCCGCCATAGAAATCACCATTGAAAACTGTACGCTAGGAATTAAGTACAATTTTAAATTTACCTTCTTGACACCACCTACCATCACCCTCTCAATCGTCACCTCTATTTTGTTTAGTGCAAAGTAAGGTGACATGTATGTCTCCATCAATGCTTCAGGGGCGTGCTTTTATGGGTCCTGTAGCTCGTCCCCAGCCTCTTTTGAGGCTACAGGATGCCAGAAAACAGGTGTCTTTGACCTGTAACGGATATTGTAACATGAGTACTATATAGTACTTTGTGTGCTAATTAGTACTCCACTCTGTGGGACCTGAGTCAGCCATAATGGTCCTACTAGTTCACCCATGAAGCATTGATGGCGACACACCCGCCATCAATGCTTCATGGGCATGCTTTTATGGGTCATGTAGCTCGCCCCCAGCCCTCTTTTGAGGCTACAGAATGCCAGAAAACAGGTGTCTTTGACCTGTAGAGCACTTGAAAGTAGGGCAAACGGATGCGCAGGGGCTGAGAAAAGGCCCCTAAGACGGGAGCCATATTAACCTCATCTAAGGAGACTCACCAATTAAACTCTTGTAGAAGTTGTCGAGGCGCTGCTAGAGGTCCATCCAGAGGCTGCCAAAGAGAAAGGTTATGATGGGGATCTGCCCCTCCACATTGCCGCCGGATCCGGCGCGTCTGAAGCAGTTGTCAAGGCGCTGCTAGAGGTCCATCCAGAGGCTGCCAAAGAAAAAGACAATGGCGGGGATCTGCCCCTCCACCGTGCCATCAAACACAACGCATCGGAATCAGTTGTCAAGACGCTTCTGATTTATGCGGATGGTATTGAATTCTACTTCAGCACACATGATGGTTCTGACGAAGGCCCCACCTCGTTGGGCATTGAATACCCTGTTTGGGAGGCTGTGTCCACTAATAACAGCTTTCTCTTGATGCTTGTCCATGATGCTTTACGCAATTACCTCGGAGGTCCTGAGGATGCTGCTGCTCCCAAGAAAGATGCACTACGAAAGTCGTTAAATGAAAATCGAAATGAAGAGGGAAGTCCACTTCTTCACCTTGTGGCTGCTCTGCACTCAGACGAAGCACTGATTTTTTGCAAGCTTCTAGCTGATAAAATTGGGGCTGACTTTGACAAGATCACTGATAAGTCAGGTCGCACGGTACGCGCAATTGCTGCAGCCAATTCAAACGCTGAGACAATCAAATGGGCGAAATCTGCTGGTGCTTTCCTTGGCCGATATCAACTGTCCAGAGGTCCGCCCATTCACAAGTCGCCTACCTGTATTGTCATCAAGGCTGAGGACGCAAAAATGGATGAATACTATGGAGAAGAATTTGCTAAGAACAACAAGGGTGATGGTTCTTCCGATATGGACAAGTCAAACTTCCGACAAGCCCTTCAAGCAATGAACCTAATCTCGGACAAAAGAAATCATAAGGATGATAGGTTGACTGATGAGTTTTTCCACAAAGTAGACACTGATAAGACTGGTGCTATCTCAAAATCAGAGTTCATTCAATTTTGTTCCGATGAATTTGGCAGACATGTGGCTATCAAGTTCATGCAAAAGCCCGACCAGTTCAAGCGAGAGTTGGAAGGAAGAAGGGATCTAAATGGCAAGCATGTGATGAAAATCATCCGATCCCATGATCTGAGCTTGTGTGCAACAGATTTGGCTAAATCCGTTTCATCATTCCTCAAGCCATTCCTCTCCTACAACGATGAAGACGCAGGAGCCAAGGACGACCGGAAACCAGAGGACTATCTCAATCTTATTGTTATGCCCTTTGGAGATCGCAATTTGGACACAATTTTTCGAAGTGAACGTCCAGACGCTGTGGATGTGCGAAGCATCATGAAGCAAGTAGGAGAGTCACTGGCCCATTTGCATCATCATGGGCTTGTTCATGGAGACGTCAAGATGCTCAATGTTGTTCGCTCCAACAACCGCTACGTATTGATTGATTTGGATGCTTCTACGAGGAAAGATTTGGATGCTTCTGCGGGGAAAGATGACTACATTGGAGCAAAATTTTCATCTGGTGTACTTCCGCCTGAAATGATATATTGCTTATCCGGCCATGGTGAGGTACTAATGTTCAAAAAGTACTATGAGAATGAAGATGTTGATGAAAAATTGAAACGGGAGCCGAAGTTTAGCACTCAATCAAAGAAGAAGGGATATGTTGTCCGTTCCTTCTTGACTAAGGAAGTTGTGGAAGAGGAAGAGAATGATGATACAGGCAATATAGATAGAATTGCCAGAATTGTTCCAAGAGACAAAGAACTTCTTCCATACGATCTTGTAGATGCGGATTGCAAAATGGATGTTTGGTCATTTGGTGTGCTTTTGTATACCTTGTGCACAGGAGGGTCAATGTTTAAGGTCAATCGAGACGATGACATAGAAGATGGCAAACAAACGGGCAATCTTTTGCGGCGTCTTCTTGAGTGGGATGAAGAAGAGCTGAGGTCCGACCTTGAGCAGAGCATTAATGACACTTCCGCACGAGAACTTATACGGATGATCCTGCGAAAGCAACCTGAGGACCGGCCTACTATGAAGGATGTTCTCAGTTCTGATTTCTTTGACCTTACAAAGCAAGTTAATTTGCAAGTGATACTTGACAAGATGCAAGATGGCCACGAAGAAGTGATCGAAAATTTGATCGAGAACCGAGAAATAATGAGAAATGAGTTCCTTTTTGTTCGCAAATCTTTGAATCGTGTGCATGAACGCCAAATGGCAGTAAGCAACATGCTCAAGAGCACAATTGAAGGAAAGAACTTCCCAAAATATTTTGCAATTCTACCTACAGAAGAAGCGACGGGTTTCAATAGTCTACTTGAGATGGCAAAACCCACTAAATGGGTTACGAACAAGGTCATTTTGGTTTTCTTCTGTCCAATCACCCTCCAAGCTGTCATTGGCTCGGACGGCAAGGCAATTGGATATCCAGTTGAAATGCCAAAGGGGTGGGTGAAGAAATATGGCGCGTCTATCATCTTTGGTTTGAAGATCCTTGAAGCTTCATTACTTGTTGGGCGCTTGTGTGGACTTCCTATTCCATCTGTAAGTGGAGCTGCCAATGGCGTTGAGAGCAAGCTATCAGAGGCTTCTACATTTGTGGAAAATATGCAGCAGGTACTTGTGGAGGAATTTGGGGGTGAAGATAACAACAGTGTGGCCGATATTGTGATATCCAAATTTAATGCTGCAGGAGAGAATGCTGTTTCCAAATTTGAAGAGTCAGTATCCAGCGAAAGTCCCTTATCTGCTAGTCAGCAAGAGGCAATTCAAGAGTCTTATGAAGGAATTGGGGATCTCATCAAGGACGAAGCATTCGGCCGATGTGGTCTCGAACAAGTTGTTGCTAACGATGGGACAATCGAATTTGTTCATCCTGACATTGTCTCCTACTTTAGAGAGCACGGACAGGAATGCGTTAAAACTCGTGTTGAAGACATAGAGGAAGAGGCGGCAGTCCAAAGTGCCATGGGTCAAGCCCAGGCAGTAAGCAGTGGAGAAGCAACGGATGTGAACGCAATCATACACAAGGGATGGCTCCAGAAACAGAGCCGAAGCTTTGGTTTATCATGGTCATGGAAAGAGCGTTATTTTGTTCTCTACGAGAATGGAACTGTCGTGTATTTTCGAAATGACTCTGCATTGAATGACCCTCCAAATGATGGTCATTCGTTTCCGAGCACCAAATGGGATCGCGTTGAGAACAGGAAAGAAGACTTTGTATTGAGAAGTGAGCAGAGAATTTTGAAGGTGTGTCATTCCAATCGTTGCTCCAGTACAATCGAAGACTGGCTAAAAGGCAATCTGTGGCAATGATTTTGATATTGAAGTGAATGTGTGGCTTCGTTGGTGTAGGCACTGGACATAAGCGAGCGCCACAATGGCCATGACTGGTATTGTAATAAGACGAGTATGGGCAATGGTAGGGCCAGTG
This sequence comes from Detonula confervacea, assembly GCA_036939415.1. Classification (NCBI taxonomy): domain Eukaryota; phylum Bacillariophyta; class Thalassiosirophyceae; order Thalassiosirales; family Thalassiosiraceae; genus Detonula; species Detonula confervacea. The sequence goes on from JALLAS010001125.1 coordinate 4,747, forward strand.
TCTTAATTATTTGTATTAAGATGAGAAATGAGAGTATTCATTATTTGTTTAGTCAATAGGTTTGTACGGTTTGTTATGATTCCTTCTCCAATGCACCACTTCCACAAAGGCCATAATAGTACGACCAACAGGTACGTCCCGTGGTTTTGGGGTTTGGTTGTTGGCGGCAGCCTCTGGAGCTAATGCTAAAATGGCTCTCTGCCATTTACGATGAATGTATACACTGTTGCTGGCGTCATAAGAGAGAGGAGAGTATGAGGGTGCGATGGCTGGTCTTGGCTTCCTCTTATTCCCCTTTGTTTCCACAATAGGATGGAGATATTGCATAACCTACAATAGCATATCGTAGCTTATTGTAGTGTAGAGAGTAGCATTGGCCATCATGGTTTTTTGAAAACTTGAGGTTGCTTGATGTTGGAGGAGGGTTGGAGCCGTTCCTTTGGAGGGTCCCCCCCATTCCGACCCGTCAGGTATCTTTGAAAACCCTGAGGTTGTCAAAGGAACTGGTATTGCAAATAACACATTTTGGCGTCAAAGTCAGTATTCGGGCGATTATCCATATGCCCCCCTTTACGCCCGTTAAACAGAACCAATCAGAACAGATCAAAAATCAAACGAGATCTTCAGCTTCACTATTCTATATTGTACCATACACAGTTCACTACGACATCAGACATCAGACATCAGACATCAGACATCAGCAATACTCAATACTGTATGCAGGCTCAATGATACGACGACCTCTCGACGACCTATTGTACAACCTCCTACAACGACGACCATAATATCATAATTCTACAACATGATAACAGTAATGATATTATGACAAAGATGAATCAACGCAACGACGACGACGATGATATCGATATCGACATCGAGCGGCAACCCGTCCTAGTCGAGGACGTCTCCGACGATGAGGGCAATAATGACGAAGGCAACGACATCCTCGGCTCGCTGCCCGGGTCGAAACGGCCGACGCTCCACGGCCTGGATCGGGTCCTGTCCGCTCGCTTCGACGTTGCTGCTGGCACTGGCAGTAGCAACACTGGCAATGGATCTCAGCAGCAGCAGCAGCAGCAGGCAAAGTCAAAGTCGAATAATAGCAATGGCAATGCCAACTACAACGATTATCTCAAGGCCCAGCGCACCATGATGAAAAGCCAGCGCAACATCGTTTCGCGGCGGTCGATCGCGCTCGCCGAGAGAGCGGATGCTGATGATCAGAATCGGGGCAACAGCGATGCGACGCCCGTAACTTCCAATGCCCAGCAGCAGCAGCAGCAGCAGCAGCAGCAAGGTAGCTCAACTGCTCAATTGTCGGTGCAGCCGAACATGGCAGCGCTGACCTTCGCCGCCAAGCTCCGCAAACGACAACAAGCCACCGCCAACGCAGCTTCCAACAATAACGACAGCCTCCCCCCCAAAACCCTCGCCGCCCTCAAAGCCCACGGCCGCCGCGGCTCCGCCCTCAACCTCGTCGCGACCTCCGACGAAATCCTCAAGCTGTTGGAAAACATCGACGAGGACGGCCACTTCGGCGGCGACGACGACGACGAGTTGGAATCCATGCTCCCCTTCTATTCCTCCCCGGTGCAGCGGCAGCGATGGAACGAGGATCAGATACTCCCCCACGTGAATTGGGGCGATTTGTTCTTCGATTTGTTCTACGTCGCGGCCGCGTATAATTTGGGGGTCATGCTCACTTCGATCATGAACGAGGAGCATTGGCTACGAGGATGCATTTACTACGTCGGCATCTTCGGCCCTTTGTGGAACACCTGGGAGGTTTCCATGTTTTACTCCAGCCGGTACACCTCCGTGGATTACGCCCATCGACTCTTCGAGGTGATACGATACTTATTCGTGAGCATGGCCGTGTTGAACGTCAAGGGGGTGGAATTGCTGGGGGATCCGAAGAGCGCGGAGACGTTGTTGTTTACGTCGGCGATTACGTGCGAGGGGCTGATGCAGTTGGGGCTGAGCGGGGAGCTGTATTGGAGGGGTTTGGGGGATACGAAGGCTATTAGGGATCATACGCGGACGAAGGTTTTGTGTCAGCAGCTGCCGATAGTGGGGGTATATTTGGGTGCTTTTGTGGTGTCGTTGGTGTCTTTTCTTCAGGAGAAGGAGGATGAAGGTGTGGATGTTTACGAAGATTTGGGGCGTAGAGTGTTGGGGGCTGATCCTGTTGTGGATGCTGATCATGCGGATGATGCCTCGTACAACAAGGGGGCTAGTACTACATATGGAGCAACAAATTCTTATGAGTCATCATCCTACTCGGAACCTCTTTGGAAAATGGCCGATCTTCCATTGACCTTGACGGCCATTGCCTACTTTCTGAATATAATTTTCACGGTCTTGCGAAAGAATAGGGTCACCAGTGGCAAGCATGGGAAGCTACAGTGAGTATGTCATATTACATGTTATGTCTTTGTTTTGATATTGTATGATGTGTGCGTTTTTTAGATTTTGATGTATGAGTACATTCTTGTCTGTCATGAGGCGAACTTGATATGGAAAATGAGCTATATTTGGATCAAAGCATTTCTGTGGGGAACGATGCATTTGATTCAGATACTATCGCATTCTCTCAGTAGCTGGCTCAACAGAGCCAGCAACTATTTAAATTACCTTGAGACGTCTCAGACCGCTCAGAGAGAACCGTACACAAAGCTTTCTTATGCAACCTTTCGTTTAATTCGAAATAATCTCAAACTTGCTTCTCACTTCACAACTTGCTGATTTAATTGATCTACAGGGAACGTTTTGTGCCAAGCAACACTGGTGAGTTTTATTCATAAGTCCCATTGCGCAGTTACTTTTGTCAGCATAATAGGACTTTTGCAATATTCACGGCCAGCTGTTTGTGATCTGACCACAATGTATTGTATCCATACAAACACTCATTTCCTAATATATCTAGACTACACCATCCATCGGTACGGCGAGTGGATTCTACTCATGATCGGAGAGGGCATTCTCTCCCTGCTCATTGTCGAGACCGTGGAAGCGAGGGATTATTATTTTGTCACCGTGTTTGGAATCCTCACCATTATATTCATTCAGATATTGAAGTTTGAGAGCGAGCCGTCACATGCAGAGGGACATGCTTTGTGTGAGTGATAGAGTTGGTTTGGCTGGTTGGTCAAATATGCAATATCTCAATCTTCATCACTAAATTGTGTGTTTTCAGGGAGCAACTTCAACAATGCCATGTGCTACAGCTACCTAATTCAGGTATTATCCATGGGCTTGATTGTGTTTGGAGTAACGTACAAAGTTTTCCTCAAGGGCATCTTAAAAGATATGGAAAAGGAAGAGGCTGCAGCCGTTGCGCACCGTTTGTTGGGCGGCGCCTCTCCGTCCATTTCCGATCAAGTGTCTGCCACCGTCTTCGCCATCTCCCTGTTGATCGTTTTGCTCTCTTTGGAGCTGATGTGCCTAACGCATAGCGGGATTAGGGAGGCGCTTGAGCACTTGGTCATTCGATCGAAGGGCGAAATACAAAAAGTGACTCCTCACTTGCCCGTGGTCATCATTGCTCTTTTTAAGGTGGCCATTCTGGTCTTCACGATGACGCTAAGTTTATGGACAACAGAACCAGCAGTTCTGACGCTGTCCGGCTGCTGCATTGTTTTGGCCATTGCCGTCACCCGGGTCGTGAATTTCTTCTTTATTCACAAGAAGGGAGTCATACAAAATCTGACGAACACCATGCGGAATACTGTCGGGAAGGCAACCATGTCATTACCACTTGCAAACGAGACGGGGGAGCTAGCCAACAAAGCGACTGAATCAGTCTGCAAGATGGCCAAGGCCATTGTTGCGTCCAATGGAACTACTCAATCACAAACAAATGATGAGAAGAAAGGCGAGGCTTCAGTCTCAACAAGGAGCAACACAACTTTTGATACTGCCAGTGATGCCGAAAAGAAGGCAGAAGACAACAGCGAGTCTCTGTCTACTAAAGCTTCAGACAAATCTTCAGCAAAAGATTCTGGCTCCATTTCCGGGGAGGCCGATTTGGCTAGTGGCATGAATAATAGCTTTGATGCAACTATTGTTGCGAATTTGAATGGCGGGATCACTCAAGTGAATGATACTGCTGTCAAATTGTTTGGTGAGCTGAGCCGAGTTTGAAGGCAGTACCCACTTTTACATCATTGCTTCCTTAATCGGCATGCTAACCATGATATTGTGATCATTATTTGGATATTTCTACGCAGGCTATGCCACGAAGAAAGAAATGATTGGCAAGAATTTGAACATTCTAGTTGGAGGCAGCGATGGAAAACGGCACGATGGTTATGTCAAGGCATTCAAAAAGAGGGTCACCACTCAGGAAAATCTACAGCACAAGGTCCTTGGGCGTCAGCGAATGCTACACGCATGTCGAGCGGATGGCACAGAATTCCCTTGCATTGTCGGAATCAAAATGATTGCTAATAATACCAAGATTGCCGGCTTTATACGCGACATGTCTAGTGTCGGTGAGTGTATATCCGCATGATGTCGTTACCGCACGAAGAGGGAAATCAATTTTTTTGAAAGGAGTCTCATCCAATCAACACATTTTTTTCATTCTCGCACATAATAGTTTCTCAGGAGAAAAGTAAAGTTGATGTCACAATGAGCGACGACGAAGCCATACAAAAGGTTGTCGACGACCACGCCTTCGATGCAATCATCGCGACCAACGATCAGGGAGTCATCCAAGGGGTTAACGTCACCGCGGTGACCGAGTTCGGCTACTATTCCAAGAACGAATTGATCGGGGACAAGCTGTCCGCGCTGATCCGGGACGCGGTGCCTCCGAACGAACTGTTCGAGAACCACGGATCGCAGAGACTTTTGCAGCTGACGAGGAAGGACGGCTCGGAATTTCGGTCCATCGTGGCTTCGACAAAGATTAAGGGCACCAGCAATATGTTTGTTGTGTTTATTAGGAATATTGATTTGGTGAAGGGCGATATGATGAAGTTTGAAACTAGTAGGAGTAGTGATTGATACAGGAAGGGTCGTCAACTTAATATCTGACCAGAAAGAATCATCATTTTTTGTACAGCATCGATTAATTCCATCTTGATAGAAACCAAAAGAGTTGAAAGTAATAAATAAGGTAGTTTACTAGATAGGAGTACTTGTACTTCCCCCGAGATCCGCCGAACAATCAAATTGAGATACGATATGACTTGGTGCTTTGATTGCATGCATCACAAGAGCGGCAAGATCCTCTGGATTGGGATAGACGTACCGTACGGTATGCATGTACGTATTTTTTTTGGATTCACGATGAATTTTGTAATGTTGCTTCAATGTCGCGTCAACGTCACGTCAACAGACGCCAACGTCGCTCAACGTTGGGCAACGTCATCCTCATCATTAATAAATCTGAATCATAGTAGATCATAGTTGCATCGTCGCTCTCCCCTCATTGCTCTCTCCGGCTTTACATCATGTCTTAACCGCCTGCCGCCCCCCCTCCTCCCCCCTGTGGAGCGTAAGGGGGCGGTCTACCAAAGAGCCCTACGTGCTCGCCTAAAAGAAGCTGCTGCAGAGAAAAAATGGAGGAAGCAGCAAGGACACGATTTACCACCCTCATCAATGGGGGCCATGCCAAGTTCTACTTAATATTGTCTTGGTATTGGAGAATACACATACGCACGGGCAGCCAGGCAGGAGCGAGTTGCTTGCTTCCTTTTGAGAATTTGTAATATACTATGTGAATATGGCTATTTTGGACTATCAATAAAGGAATAGGTATATAATGCAACATAGCCTTGTATTTTCTACTGAAGTCTTGGTATTGGAGAACGCACGTCTTAAACGGAAGAGGCTGGTTTTCCGGAGTGAAGTAAAGAAAAGCTAGGAGAGATGAAGAGGCAGAAATGGCCATGAGCTTTGGCGAATAATCAGCCTTAAGTTAGATTGTGAGCTAGAGGCAGAACATGGCCATCAACTCAAAGAGAAGCATGTCATGTGTGTTGACGATGTGGCTTTTGGATACTTTTCTACATAGGAACTGGTAAGTCTCTCTGCGTAGAAGCTCGCTAGAAGCTCGCCAATTGGAGCAGGGAATGCAGCATTGAGTTGCTTAAGACGTGCCGACAGGAGTTGCTTGCTTCTCCTTCTGAGAATTTGTAGTACTATGTGAATATGGCTATTTTAGAACTATCAATGAAGGAATAGGTATATAATGCAACGTAGTCTTGTATTTTCTACTGAATACTGTGTCTTGTCAATGTCGCTCAACGTCACTCAACGTCACTCAACGTCACTCAACGTCACTCAACGTTGCTCAACATCACTAAACGTCACTCAACGTCGCTCAACATCATGGCAACGTCATGGCAACGTCATGGCAATGTCATGGCAATGTCACGTCAACGTCACGTCAACGTCAACGTCGCCACGCGTGAGCGCGCATTCCAAAAAAAACCTACGTACATACACACCGTACGGTATGTATCAATCCAGGATCTTGCAGGATGCATATTGTATATACGAGATTAAGTTGAACTGATTCCCGTGAAGTCGTGTGTACTTCATTTAGCAATTTCTGTACGTACGCTAACTAGCTACCGGTACGGTCGCTGATTGCT
>JALLAS010001126.1:0-10228 GCA_036939415.1 Detonula confervacea
ATCTCAAACGAACCTTCCAAATAGTCGGTGTCAAGTTCAAATTTTATTATTCTGGCCACCCTACTGAGGAACTCTTACACACATCAAGATCTGATTTTCTACATACGCATATGGTACCGAGAGGTCAATCACAAATTATTCGACTGAGATGCAATCGATTAAAAAAATGTCGCAGTAACATATGGAATTAGTACATAGGATGTCCAACGCATTCGGTATCTTTCTCGTTTAGACATTTCTTCCAGATTTCTTCAGGATTTTTGTGAGTACCGCCACTTTTTGAGCCGTTGACATAAAGCATTTATCTAATTGAAGCTCATTTTTTGACCCCCTCTCAACGCATCTACTAGATAATTGCACCAGATTGCATCTATTGTGTATGGTACCTCTGGCCAAATTCATGATCGATCACCGCCATATTTTAGTTCGTTGATGTCAGTTAAAGTCTCCTCTAGCTACTGCCGCCAAGTTCTTGCTATTCTTTTCAACTCACAGTCAATTTTTAATCTTGTTGCATGGGCACGATTCGACAATCTTACTATTTTATCATGCACCCCCTCTCACATGGTGCACCTCATAATATTGATTGTGCACCTTCGTCTTCTCCTTCTGCGTCCGTCCGCTCTTGCATGTCGATGCTCGGTACTTTAAAGTCTCACATCTAACGACATAATACCATACAAAATATTGCACATTTTAGCATCAATGAGCAAAGGAACGTGTGAGTAGAACAAAAGGACACTACTACACAAAAGCCATAAATAATCAATCAACGAAACCTAAGATTGTCATTAGCCTCCGAAAGGAAAGCAAATAACTTGTCTTTAGAATAAATATATCTCATGGTCATGAAGTGGCTCAAACTAGCCTTAATCGGCTCTGGCCTGACTGCAATTGAAGCAACTGAAAACGAGCAGCAACTCGGGGGCAGCAGCAAAGTAGTCACCACCACCAACATCGACGGAGCAAAGGATGGGAAAACCATCAAATCGTCCCGTCGACTAGGAGCGTACGGCCGCTTCGAACATCCCGAACCAGCATCCGCACCCGCACCCGAACCCATCATGATCGCATACGCCGCCGAAGCCGACTTCGACGCATCCGTAAACACGGGCTACCTAAACAGGGAATTCACCGACAACACCGATAACACCGATAACAACGACGCCTCGTCCTCCATCCCGGCGAATACCTGCCTAACCCGAGAACAATGCGAAATCTTCGCCGCAAAACTCGGAATTCCTTCCAACGCATTCTACGCCGGCGATTATTCCGATCGGGGTTTTTACGGATGCTTTCACAAGTACGGCAAGGCGTTTTGGGGTACGGGGGGCGGTGATGCGGAGATGGCGAAGGAGAATTTGGGGGGCGTGAGGGAGAGGATGTGGTGCGATCCTGATTGGAATGGGGATGGGCATAAGGATAAGGATGAAGATACGAAGGATCCTACCATGAGCCCGTGAGTAGATATGTCTGTTGTGTGTATTGCTTTTTGGAGATGAATCGAAAAAATCAATATGCAGTTCACTTACAGAAAAACTGAAACTCATTAATGTGCATCAACTCCCATATTTCAACATAGAACCGGCCTTCCCACGAAACTTCCATCCTGGCACGGCGACGAATGGGAATACAAGGACGTGTGGGACGGAGATGGCCATTACGGCACCGCCTGTATGACGCGTACGCAATGCAATAAGCAGCGCAAAAGAATGGCATTTCATGATATGTATACTGACGATTAGTAAGTTCTTCATTATTTATTCTTTTTTAGAATTAATTGTTGGCCTTCAAATATAAAGATGCTAACTTTTTCTTCCCCTTTCACGCGCAAATATCAACCAACCAACACTACACTACACTACACTACACTACACTACACTACACTTCGCGACACTTTTAAACTACAGCTCTTACGTTGGCGCCTACGGATGTTTTTTCAAGGGTGCCAACGCCTATTGGGGCAGACATGGTACCGTGGCGCAGAAGGAGCAACACGATTTGGTCGGAGAGAAGATGAGGCGTAAGTTGTTTGTTTTTAACTACATTATTTATTGGCTGTCTGGCGTGTCTTTGAAAACTGTGCTTTGTTTTTCAACCTTGTTGAAGAATATTTGGACTCGTGTCATATTTGTACCGCATCTCTAACAATTTACAAATCTATTCTACCACACAGTGTACTGCGATCATGATCCAACAATGTCACCCACCGTAACTCCCAGTGAGGGTCCAAGCAAATCGCCCATTGATAAGAAGCGCGATGGCTGGAATGGAGATGCTCATAGCGAGGATCCTTCCTGGTCTCCGAGTGAGTACTTTTGTCTATAAAAGTTGTCATCTGGTTCTTTTTGTTTCGCTCACGTGTGCATAACATGAATATGCTCATTCATCAAAATTCTTCAATTATACTATGCTTGTGATACCTCATGGCATATATTAGCTACGGTACCCACTGTGAGACCGAGCAAGGACCCTGCATGGAAAGATGATGGCTGGACCGGAGATGCTCATGAAGATCCTAGTAAGGATCCCAGTAAGTTTATCTACCCATTGCATAAGTCTCCTATCTCATAATATGTTTTGCGTTGAGGAGGTGACTAAACTTCTTCCTTGCAACTCTCTCCCTCTCTATGAAATGAGACAGGCATGTCGCCCACATTGGTCCCGAGCAAACACCCTGCATGGAAAGATGATGGCTGGACCGGAGATGCACACGTTGATCCTAGTAAGGATCCAAGTAAGTCTGTCTACCCAATACCCAACTCCTGTAACGTTTGTGTGTTGACCTGACAAGCTGCTGTGACTAATCTTCTTCCTTGCAACTCTCTCTCTCTCTCTGTATAAAATGAAACAGCCATGTCGCCGACATTGGTCCCGAGCAAGGACCCTGCATGGAAGGATGACGGCTGGAAGGGCGATAGCCATGATGATCCTAGTAAGGATCCAAGTAAGTCTATCTACCCAATGCAAAATACCGCTATCCCATGTGTGCTGTGTTGGTGAGCTGCCGTGACTAAACTTCCTACTTGCAACTCTCTCCGTGTAATGAAACAGCCATGTCGCCCACATTGGTCCCGAGCAAGCATCCTGCATGGAAAGTTGACGGCTGGAACGGCGATAGTCATGATGATCCGAGCAAGGGCCCCAGTGAGTCTACCTAACAAATGTCCAAGTCTCTGTCTCCTGTGTGTGTTGTGTTGGTGAGCTCATGTGAATAAACTTCTTACCTTACCTTGACGTCTCTACTTATGAATTGAAACAGCCATGTCCCCGACATTAGTCCCGAGCAAAGACCCTGCATGGAAGAATGATGGCTGGAAGGGTGATGGTCATAAGCCTGAAAGATTTTCTGATGCATGGAATGGCGATGGCCACGATCCAACTTTCTCTCCGTAAGTTACTTCACTCTATCACTTGCAACAGCCTCCTTGCGCCGTATTGCTCTTATTAGAAATTTACTAACACTGAGTACTTTTGCTCTATTTTGAATACGTCAGAACCTTGACCCCAAGCAGGCATCCTGCGTGGAAGAATGATGGCTGGAAGGGTGATACCCATGAGCCAACAATGTCTCCGTAAGTGATTTCACTCTATCACAGGCAGCAGCCTTCTGGCGCCGCACTGCTCTCATTAGAACTTTACTCATTCTGATCGATTTTGCTCTATTTTGAATACTTTAGAACCATGGTCCCTAGCAAGCATCCTGCGTGGAAAGACGATGGATGGAAGGGTGATACCCATGAGCCAACAATGTCTCCGTAAGTGATTTTAATCCATCACTTGCAACAGCCTCCTTGCGCCGCCCTGCTCTTATTAGTACTTTACTAACTCTAATTGGTTTTGCTCCCTTTTGGATACTTTAGAACCTTGACCCCTAGCAAGCATCCTGCGTGGAAGGATGATGGATGGAAGGGTGATAGCCATGAGCCAACAATGTCTCCGTAAGTGGTTTCACTCTATCACTTGCAACAGCCTTCTTGTGCCGCACTGCTCTTTTTAGAACTATACTAACACTGATTGGTTTTGCTCTCTTTTGAATACTTTAGAACCGTGAATCCCAGCAAGCATCCTGCATGGAAGGATGATGGATGGAAGGGTGATAGCCACGAGCCAAGTAAGTCTGCACCCTGCCATGTGCATTATGTCGTGTCTTCATTTGGTGGCTGACCTGATAATATCAACTCCCTTATTCATAAATCACTTTTTTTGCGGCAGCTGATCCACCTTCCTTCTCGCCGTAAGTTTTGCTTCCACATTGTATACATCCATGCGCAAAGCTATATATGATAGCAAGAACTCCTCCACTAACATGTCAACGTTTGTTTTCTCTACTCAATACTCAGTACCTTGACTCCAAGTAAAGATCCTGCATGGAATGCAGATGGATGGAAGGATGACGGCCATGAACCTGAAACGTTTACCAAGAATTGGAATGGCGATGGCCACGATCCAACATTCTCTCCGTAAGTAATTTTAATCTATCACTTGCGAAAAAACGCTTGTGTTGTGATATCCTCATTGATCTGTACTGGCTTTGCTTTCTTTAACCAAAACCTAGAACCTTGACCCCAAGCAAGCATCCTGCGTGGAAGAATGATGGATGGAAGGGTGATAGCCATGAATCTAGTAAGTCTATATCTACTCAAATGCATCATTTGTTTTGTCTCTGAATTATGTGTCACTAATGAAGCTTACACTATACTTATATCAACGAACCAACTTTTTGCTTAGCCAACCCGCCTTCTTTCTCTCCGTAAGTTTCTTAACTTCGATGCCCATCTGTTATGTGTTTTTATTTATTTGATCACTTATATAAGCCTTTCCAACCTTGACTGATTTAGCACACTAACTCCAAGCAAGCATCCAGCTTGGAATGGGGACGGGCACCAAAAAGACTGGAATGGGGACGGCCACAAACCTACCATACCACCGTAAGTTCTTTGCATTCTTGCCTCGATCTCTACTTTGCACTTCTCTTTGTATTGGACACTGATGCGAGCCCAACCTCTACCAACCTTGAAACGTTTAGTAGCCATGATAAAGACTGGAATGGCGATGGGCACGAACCCACGTGGTCACCGTAAGTTGCTTCGATTCGCTCGTGCCTTTTTGGCCTTTGGACTGGTTTACTGGTATAACTTACCTCTGTCAACCTTCAATCATACAGTACTTTCACCCCAAGCAAGCAACCAGCTTGGAATGGTGATGGACATGATAAAGACTGGAATGGTGACGGGCACCATAAACCTACATGGTCACCGTGAGTTGACCTCTGTGATAGTACCCTTCTATTGTCTCCAAATATTTTGCTCACACAACTGTTCATGTCGCATGCTCTCGTGGCCTCAGAACATTTTATCCAACGCAAGATCCAACATTCGTGAAACATGAAGGATGGACCGATGATGGATGGGTATGTGACAAACTATGCCAAATCTGGTTCTTGCTATTCCCAATCTCTTTTTTTCCTTGCATTTTTATATTCATGGCTAAAATTTCCCTTTTTGTGAACCCATTGTAGGATGATGATGGCTGGAAATAAATAATGTTTTCGCTCAACGGGAAACATCGAGTATTAGATTAGATGTTTTGTCCCAGGTAGCTCTCCTTGTGGAAGGAAAGGGAATAAAGAATTCAATATGAAGTGCAATATAGAGTTCTTCCGTGCTATCTTATGTGTTGTACTTATTATTTAGGCACAAAGTCAAAAGTTCATTTTTGCATAATCTTAAAGTTAAAAGAAGTCGAAATGAAAAAGAAAATCTAACTCCAATTGAGTCTTTTTGATACCTACGCACTTTCTAATCCCGAGTCTCTGCCAAGATCAGCTGAGAGGGAGGGACAGTTCATCCAGGATGGTTTATTGGTTGAAGGAGAAGAAGAAAGTAATACCTAGACCCTTACATTGAGGCAGGACAGTCACAAGTTGAACCTCGATTCAACCCATAGATTCGCCTAAAACGGATCAATTTCAAATAAGTCTTTGTTTTTATAGTATCATAATCATCTTCTCAGTCATGTTTCCACTTTTGCACTCTGCCCAATTCCAATTTAGTGTGATGGCGCAGTGACCGGAGGGAATGAGCTATGAATATTTTGCAATTGGCTGAGCGGAAGAATTGCTGGAGATTGGCACCATCATCATTATCATTTGCTGTTATTGTATATAAAGATGCCAGCCTCATGTCCACTTCTTTCTCTCGAAATTCGGTTGTTTTTGGGTGCCAGACCTTGGAACAATTCCAACTCATCAAGAGGCAGCTGGACCGTGTGATGGCAGCAGCTGCGTTTCTTGGAGTGTTATTGCTGTATAGATGAAAATCTCTCCTTTTCTGTTTGCGGTCGAGCTTGTGCTGTTCATGGGACGCCTAGCTCTGTAGGTCGACGGAGCACACTTTGCCACAATATTCTGGATGCTCCTGCTGATCATTGACGACGAGCAGCTCTGGTGGTTCAAGGATGCACTCATCTTTCGCTGGAGGTGAACCACTTCATGGCACTGCCAATGGAAATGGACTGTACCCATCTTCTCTAGGTGGGTGACAGATCAATTCCAAGGTGTACTTCCAAAATCGCCGAATGCAAAAGCGACAGCGGAGAGATTCGAACTCTTGTGCTCAAAGAGCAATGGATTAGCAATCCGTCGCCTTATAACCAATTGGCCACACTGTCTTTTACTCTTTTTCACACTTCTAAAAACATGAAAATTTTTGAGACCATATCTGGGTTACAGCCAGGGCGATATATTGGATCACCTGGTTATGATGATGGAAGAAAAGGAAAAAGACGGCCGGAAACGAGCGAGGAAAAGCCAGGGTCTTTGCACCAATATTCTGGATGCAATATATCCTCATCATCCACCATTCTTTCATTCTTCCAATGGTATGATAGAAATGGGAGAATAATGTGATGGCATTTCAATTGCAAACACACGACGACTGCCATGCAATTTGCCATTGTCATTGACAGTCGTATGCATTATGCATTGTGCCCAGCCAGCATAAGCCAGCGAGCCATCGCAAGCGTCAAGCGTACTGTCAAAAACCAGCCGCCAGCCGTGAGCATCCATGGGCACCACCGGGAGAAAGAGTGAGGAGAGCGGGCGCCCATCGGCATTGATAAGAATAAACCTAAAATATATTATGTGGGCAGTTGATCTTCTTTCTCAGTTCGTTGGTGGGAAGCCTAGGTATCTATTCATATGTATGCCTCTGACAGTCACAATGGTGGCAAGTTCAATCCTAGGTTCAACCTAGATTCATTGTAATTCTCTTCTTGGCCGTGAATAGTGTACGAGACCAAATACAATTATTTGTTGGTCTCCTTATCAAATGTGTTTAGTGAAACGGACGGTGGCTGTCATGGGTCATGGGGAGGCGAAACCTGGCGGACGCCCGCGGGGGTGGGTCCGGCGTACGCGGGCGCATTCTGTATTCTGTCGCCGATGTGTATTTCGGCGTTGCGGAGCAGCTGCGCGCGTATTGTACGCTTTCGTGTGATGGTACTATTTTTGAGCTCGCAAAAATTAAATATTTCACTCAACCTCAACGCCAGAAAAAAAAATTCACCGCCGAAAATAACTGCCGCAAGAGTTTAACTCATACACAATAAAGCAGACTCTTGAGAACGCAGCAGCTAATTTTCTTCTACATGCGGGCATGTCCCTGCCTAAAATAAAGCACATGAGTGGAATATTTCATCCTAGATCAAAATTAACCCATCAAAAATGAACAATGCCACCAGCCACAACTACATGTCTCGCAATATTTCTTTGACCAATGTCAGTGTCCTTCTCTGTCTAGAGCGATAAAGCATAGCGTCGATATTTGCTCGGTTGCTCTACATCTGAGCTCAACCCACAATTCAGAGAACTTTGAACGATAAGACTACACACAACTCATCCAAAGAAACCCACCGCACTGATACTTCAGTTTTTACCAATTCAATAAAACATGGTATACACACGCTACATCAGTCTAGCCGCAATCGGCATCCTCTCGCTCCATCAAATTGAAGGTCGACAAGACAATGCCCCAAGCTCGGACGAAATTTCATTGGACTTGAGCTTCGAACAAGACTTCATCGAACCGCGAATTGATCTCGACCGCGTATTGGATGGCACCGCAGGCTCCGGCGGGATTCCGGCCAATATCTGTTTGACAGAGGAGCAGTGTAAGGCGCAAATTGAATTGTTGGGGTATGAGAATTATTATGTGGATGATACGTGAGTTTTTGAGAGATGTGATACACCTTATTTTTGCCTTTTACAACTCCATCTTCTATGGGCGCTAACTAACACTTCACTCTAATTTAATTTGTGATACTAAATATAGATCTCACATCGACACATACGGCTGCTTCGCCAAGAACGACAAGGCCTTTTGGGGTACTGGAGGTATGGACTTACAAAATGCTGTGGGAGAACTTGTGGGTATCAAGGAGAAGATATTGTGTGGCGAAGATAGTACTGCTAATGTCGCGAAGGCTGACAAAAGTTTGGGTGAGGACCTTGCGAATGATGGGTATGCGAACAAGTCTGTGATTAGCAGAGTAGGAGGGGCGGCTTTGGCTCTTTTGATACTCTCTTGGTAATCTGCAGCCGATATCAGAAAGATTGGAATGGTGATGGCGTTGGGTATTATGACTTTAGATCTGTGGGTGTATAGAGATTGATGTGTGTAGGATGATTGTTGGAGAAATTCTGTTTCTTCGAAACAAAACCCCTCTGGATATGTTGTTTACACCCATTCCGAGCAGAGCAGGTGTTAGTGCATTTCGAGGATGGCTAGCTTTGTCCCTGTTTTCTTTTTAAGCACAGCATCAGTAAAATGCTGTATATGTATAACAAATAAATTTGATACATAAAAGGACTGTTTGGTGTGCAATAGTTTAATAAATGGCCTGCCAGCACATGGAAAATCCCAAACATTTTGAAAGCAAGAATCCGAAAATATCTCAACGATCAAAAAGATGCTATTGTACATGCACATTATCTCGTTCTGTTGCTAGAAAAGAAGATGTGCGGGAAGAGAGGCCAAGAGATGAAATCATGTCTTACAGTGTAATGCTGAATATCTTTCCTCATTACTTTTATGCAAATAGTTACACGGCGTGTCAATAGCATTGTAACTTTAGAGTATAACCGTCCCACTGGGCATGATCATAATAAGTAGGTGTGAGGTTTCAAACATTTGAACATCACGACCACAGACGACCACTCACTACAGGTATCCGAAACTGCACGATACATGGTGCAAAAACAAATCACCATCTTGAAAAAGAGCAGCTTGCAACGAGTGTTTAATTGGTGTGCCCCACTGGAAATTCAATCTGCACTGACCACAAACACGTGATAATGTTGTACTACGATATCGTCGAACACAAACATTCGCGCCGGAAAAACGGTTTCAGCCAGACATACCTACTATGCAATAAAAAAGACTGACACCTGGATCGGTTCACACTTTACTCTTCAACGTACATAATATAGCTAGATATCCTAATACTTCATACAACATTCAACATACTCACAAGGCAGTAAATTATTTGTAGGTGCACCTTTGATCTGAACCGACAGGTATTTACCTAAGACCAAGAGGTGTAAGAACATGAAAAATAAACGGATCAGCGTCAAATACTTATTGCGTTTATCGTAAAATACTTCGTTTGGTAGACAAAATGAAAAAAATCAAACTCAACGCCCTCCTCCATCCCAAGCCGAAAAAAATCATAGGTACTTGCTTGATGATTATTTCAACTCATGGCGGACCATCGGAATGTTCTTTTTGTCTACCATAGTTTGGTTGTTTTACTTCACTCAGTGAAATAACGAGCCACCGCCAAAATTCTCTTGTGACATGCATCCAGCCAGAATGAGAAGCTGAACGAAATCGTTCAAAAATGCCATCATCCGAAAAATACGGAGCAAAATATTCTGCTCAGAGGGAAAAATCAAGGTGGATCGTAGCTGTTCGCGGTTATGTAGTGCAGGACACTCGCTATGAGAGCGAACATTCACCTTCCCGCTAAACACTTTTGTCCTGCCAAAGACATCTTCGTCAAAGGCTCTCACAAACATCAAAAGTGAAAACTGGAGATGCAAACTATCTGGAAGATTATTACATCGCATCAGCATCGTATTCGAAATTATCATCGCATTCGTTAGTATAGTAGACACACCATCATCATGATCTACGCACACGGGCTCGGTCTAGCTGCGCTCAGCAGC
>JALLAS010001127.1:0-10227 GCA_036939415.1 Detonula confervacea
CAACGGCACCGTTTCAATCATACCCGGGAGACTTGGCTAGTAGCCATGTCTGACTGCAGCTTGCCATAGCTTGCCATGCATACGAAGTTGCTTGCCCGCCGTTCTGGATGATGCGAAGAAGTACGTACGATAGTGTGGTTCGTGTTCCCAAGAGCAGCGTGTTTTCAACTGGCATTTCCACAGGCGGTGTACAGGGGCATTTGCCTCAAAGAACTTGCTGGATGCCACTGACCACCACTGACCACTGCCCCATACTTGCCGAGTATGCAATGTGGCAGTTGCACAAGAGATTCTATCTCTGATACATACCATAGTGCTCTCATAGTGCTCTCATAGTTCTCCCATTCTTTCAGATTGTTTCGTAAGAATTCATTAGGAGAATTAGGAAAAAATGAAAAGTAGTAGTATCATTTTTCGTACGATTGGGGTTCCTTCCTCATTCCACTGCATTGCATCATATTCTGCACAAGCACGAGTCGGCAGGAGTACCCCCACTTCTTTCGTCAAGTATGCTGTTCTCATACCATATTGTATTATCAATCTAATCTCGCTCAATGTGCATGAAGGTGAGTAGGCTGAAAGAACATCTAACTTTTTTCGTCACTCATAATATTGATAGCTGATTGAGGTAGTGAAGAATACTGAATATCAAACATGAAAGCGACAGAAGAAGCATCATATGAAATATCTGCTGCAAGGCATCGGCTTGCTTCAGCCAGAGCACAGGCTCGGTGCTCGAGGAGACATCCTAAAAGGAAGTGGATTGGAAGGGAAAAAGTGGAGGAGGCAGAGCTTGAGCTAAAGTGGGCGAAGGACTTTTTCAAGACTGTTGAGGATGCTGAGGCAATCGTGGAGAAGGTTGAGGAACAAATAATTGATGACAGTGCCAAGTCTAATGCTAGTTTTCACTCTGTTGAGATCCTCGAGAGAAGTAGAAAACGAAGAGGAGTAGAGACAACTACGACAATAATGATATGTCACGTGCGGCGAACTGTTTGAAACACTGAGTATTATGAAATGTTTGCTTGAATGTCAGAAATTATTTTTACCTTTAGTTGATCCATGGAAGATATTGTTTAGTTGTACTATTAGATACCTCAATAACCATTACTTTAGTATATTTGTGCATTAGACAGAAGTATAACTGTTGCATTTGATGTGTTATCTTGTTCTATCTAAAATAGCATGGACGCATCAGAGGAAGTATTGCACATGCAAAAATGATGCCATACATGAGATGAGTCAACATGCAAAGAAGTTTAAGCGACAAATGTGGAAGCAAGACTTTCAAGAACGTGAAGGCAGTTGCGGAGGATGCTTAATGAGAAACAACAAGATTAGCATTGTGTTCGTGGCATGGAACTGTAGAGACCGCTGCATGCAAGCTGCAATACATTTGTATTTGACGCTTGGCACACTGATTGAAACATAGTACACCAGATAATGATTGCTTGAATGGGGCAGAGATTATTAATTGTATGACACTCATGAAAGACATTATTTGATTGTAGCAGACAAGAATTGTTCAATTGCGAAATAGAAACTCAAATCTGACTTCAATCTACCTCTCTTCTCTCGTGTAACCGTTTACCCTCGTCCAACAAAAGGCATATGACTCGCCATTACAGTCATATTCAACACATTCGCCTCCAAAGGCAATGCTGCCATGGCAAACACCGTATGCGCCGCATCCTCCACTGAAAATGTGGGCTCGGGCATAACCGTACCATTCGCCTGCGGCATTCCCGCGCTCATGCTGTAAGCTGAGCCACCCACCGCCTTGGTCATGTCGCTGCTCACATTGCCAAAATCGATTTGGCCACAGGTTACATTGTGCTTTCGTCCGTCCAATGCGATGCTTTTTGTCAGGCCCAGGACGGCATGTTTGGATGCGGTGTATGGTGCCGAGCCTGGTCGCGGGCTGTATGCAGATATTGAGCCATTGTTCACGATTCGTCCTCCCTGTGGTTGTTGTTTTGACATTATTTGCATTGCACCCTTGGCGATTCTCCAGACAGCAGTGACATTTGTGTCAAGTACACGCTGGAATCCGTCCGAATCGATCGTTTCTACTGAGGCAGGAGCAATGTTTATGCCGGCGTTGTTGAATAGAAGGTCCAGCCTTCCGAATTGAGTATTGATGGCATTCATGAGATTTTGAGCATCGATTTCATTTGTCACGTCGGTGGGAACAGTTAGTACGTCCACCTCAGCCTCAGAAACTTCTTGACACATTTTCTTCGTAGCTTCAAGCGGATCCGATCTTCTACCTGCCAGAACCAAGCCAATTCGTAATGCCTTTCCATCAGGTCCATTGCCTCTTCCGTCCGCGCCGCCCCAGCGACCTTGGGCCAATCGTACCGCAACCGCACGACCAATCCCGCTTCCGCCACCAGTAATTAAGGCAACGACGCGGTTCACAGTTGGGTCAAATGCTGGCATTTCTTCGTCCTTCTGCACTTCTTCTACTTTGACACCATCAGCCAGAGCACTCTTGAAATCAACGCAGTATTCACGTATCATGTCGTCAATACTCGGCACGGGAGGGGCGCCCAACTTCAGAGCCCTCGCTGAGTTTACCTTCGTTGGAAACGATCCCACAATTGCGCTGAGGCGTTCATCCTCATCATACACGACTTTACCCAGCTTCGGCACTGACTCGGGAGAGACCACTCTTTTCATCGCCCCTTCCATTTGGCGCATTGATACCGACCTCGTAGGCAAGAACACCGTCCTATCGAATCCCAGCAGTTTATCCACATCCTCTGGCATGGCCTCGTGCACCGCCATCATTCCCCCAATGGCAGCGCGATATCCCGTAACGGCATGGAACACATCCGGACCCACGGGCAATACCGCCTCCACTCCCGCCAAAGGCTCGCGCACCACGGACGAAAAACAAGACGTAGTCGCGGCATTCGGAGCTCCCGCCCTAACCACAACGCTGGGCAATCGTACTCCCCTCCCATCGATGAACTCCCTACGCGAATAATCGGCCAATAATAATTCGGAGCATGCCTTGGTCGTGCCGTAAGTGGTGTGAGGCGCAGCGCGGGTAGCATCCGAAATGGTATCATTGTGCGAGACCCAATCGGCCTCGTGGCCAGCGCCCAGGGTGGCGCCCGCGGAGGCGAACATGAAGGTGGGTCTCGAAGAGGGCGATGCCTCCTGCCATGCGCGGGTGGCCTCGAGCATGTTGAGAGTGCCATATAGATTGACCTTGAGGGCGACGTCGGGAGGTGCGCCGCTCATGACGGCGCCCAGGTGGAATACGGAGAGCGCATCGTCGCTGCCAATGGGAGTGCCAATGATCGATTTGCAATAAGCGGAATCAGAGACATCACCCACGACGACGCGCAAATTGATGCCGTTGGATCGAGCCAGGGTGTCAAGGTCGAACAGATATTCTTTCGGTTCTGCAATGTCGGCGATGATGAGCTCGGTGACGGCATGGGTCGATGTTTTGGAACGAAGCTGCTTTGTCGTAAGTATTTCTTTAGCGAGGACTTGGCCGAGGAAGCCTCCGCCGCCCGTGATGACTACTTTCATTATTGTTGAAGGTGATTAGTGGAGGTGAAGAATAACTTGTGGTTTGGCCTGGTTGCTTGGTGATCTGTGATCTCGGAAAAAATGAAGATGAAGAGAAGTATGGTAGTGGTCGAATAAAACAAATGTCAGCGTGTGGTGGAAAGAGGTGGAAAGTTGAATGAAAGTGTAAGCATGAAAGTGGAGATGGTACAATCACTTATGATTCAGCAAAACGGATACAAATTTTCCATTTCGCATAAATGTAGAAATTGAATGTGTAAACAATAATAATCCAACCATTCTTTGACTCTCAATCAAAGTATCTTACTTTTGATGAACTCTAAAAAGTACGTGGCGAGTGGCGAGCCCCAATAGAAAATAATAGCCAAATACTCCTTGCACCATATTATGGCCAGAGATAGCGCGCGCAGCGCACCAAGCTGCACCAAGCAGCCACGAAGGCAAGCAGAAGCTGGCACAAGCCCAGCACAAGCTAGCACAAGCCAGCCGAACTAGAAACGAAATTCAGACAGGTTTGAACAGAGAAAACTTTTTATCAGACTTCAAGTTCAAGCAGTAACAGCTTGAAGCAACTTGAAGCTTGACTTCACATGGTAATACATTCACCAAGGCCAGTGACAATCTTATGAGCTGCAGAGATGATTTTCTTAAAGTTATTTTGGTGCGTTGACTTTGAGTTCATGGCTAACATAATATTACCAACTAAGAATGGCCTCATGCGGTATTGAGTGTTCTGGGCTGCATCAAAAAAATATTAATCATGGTTTCTTTGAACGATGTAATGAGAACGATGTAATGAGAGTGATTCATAATCTAAACATGATCTATCATACAGTTATCACATTTCTACAGAACCCAACATTCAAGTCTCACAGGTTCTACTTCAGGAATCACAATGGACAAGCTAATTGAGTATGAATCTTCTTGCTGCTGCCATGTTGCCAGTTTCATCCTGCTGATCTAGATCCATGCCATCAGGTTCATTTCCATCAGTAGGATTCCCATCCTCGTCAACCAAACCAAGCAAGAAACGAGTTCGTAAATTGTTTTTCCCAGCCCCTGCTGCATCATCGTCTCCACCAACACTCTCAATTGCTTCATCAATCACATCTTCCTGGTGACTATCCTCATCTTCAACATCAGAATTCTGATCCTCCTCATCAAACAGCTGTGCAAATACATAGTTGGAACTGTTTCCTGCATCCATTTTCTCTTCCGACCTCTTTCTCCAAGAAAGAAGCCTTGATTCAACCGACACAGGAGTACTATAAATCTTGACGTGGACATCCTTCAATTGCCCATAGCGATGGCATCTGGCAAAGGCTTGGTTCTCTTCTTCTTGGCGACTGAAGGGTTCCATTAGAAACACTTTTGATGCAGCAGTGAGTGTGAGACCGCTGGCAGCTGCCCCAGCTTGAACAACAAGCACAGGGCCAGCCTTCAATGCATTCACTTTTAAAGAGCGCCAAGAAAGAACAGCGTCTTCAGTCCCTTTTGTATGTTGCCCCATGTATAGACTGAAGCAATCAATGCACTTGGCTTTCAGCACCGTTGCAAGATGAAGTACACCTTCCTTCGATGATGAGAACACAACCGCGTGCTCGCCAACAGGCAAATCCTTCATGAGAGCTTGGATCTTACTTGATAAGCCAGCTGTAGAATGTTGTGATTTTCCAATGCTGCTCCAAGACTCTGGCTCGTCAGTTCTAACACAATCCGCCTTCATTTGAGTTGCAGCCCGGATGTGAGCTAGCACATCACGGTCCAAGGCAGTGTGTGTACGGTGGGGGGCCCGATTTACATTTGTCGGTACATCAATTGCTAGGAATAGGCTCTTCCAAAGATCTCCATCTAACAAACCATTGCTGTTTTCCAACACTTCCGACGCCTCACAGACTTTAGCCTTGGCTTCGTTTCTCTTTGCCTCTTTCTCTTTATCGTCATTTGCTAAATGATCAATATGCATTACATCAGATTGTGGATGGAATTGCGCACGGCAATTTGGACATGCCGGCGTTTTGTTTTTTCCTATTTCTCGATGAACGTAATCATCTATGCACGAGATGCAAAAGAAATGACCGCAGGACAGCATTGCAGTGACAGGTTTGCTGGTGCCCTCGTCTTTACTCGCACCAAAAGGCATGATGCAGATGGGGCATCTCGTCTCATCAAATTCTCCCTTCCTCAAACTCTCAAGAGTGTCATAAGCAGATTTCTGTGCAACATTTTCAGAAACATTGCTCAGCAAGGCTGGCATCAAACGGGTCAGTGTAGATTGGCCATTTTCAAGTCGGGAACGCGCTGTCCCCAAGGAAGCTGTTGCTTCTGCAATTGCTGTACAGCAGCTGTCCACAAGGGCAGAGCTACATCGTGGGGCAATACCCCGAAGTTTGCTCATCGCATGGGACATCAGAACATTTGTTGAATCATTTGAAGCAGAACCAAATCTTATTGTGAGGCCAATCTGTGCCTTTGCAAGAGCTTTTTTTGCAGCATCTCTTTCTTTCTTGTTTTCTACACAAGGGTGGACCTTATATGCAGCTTCTGATTGATTGCAGTGTTCTGTTGCTTTCTCCAAGGTATCCTGAATGCCTGGAACCGTCTCTTTGGTTTTGACAGCGATACCATCTTTCGACTCTGCAATGCGAACAATTTTTTTCTGCAACTCCTCCTCTGACAATTGCACATAAACCATCGGACCAATTTTAACAACGCTGGGAAGCTGCAATTCACTTGAATCTCTGTCCTTCTTCAATTTCCTTGCTATAGCCATTTTGATCTCATCGATTGACACTTGAGGGGGTATGTTATCAAGCCGTAACGCAAATGAATGTAGCCAAGCAAAGCTGGGATTTGATATCAGAAGATCTGTTCGAAAGGAGGGGCCCGGACGCCATCCTCTCTTGAGACAGGGGGTAACATTCGCATTCTGCTTGGTGCTGCATAATTGACGCCATTTCCAGAGCAAAGATATCTTTGGCGACACCCTTTGCATGATTTCATTTTCATCAGCCAATGCGCCAGTAGTGATGAGCTCCAATGCAAGTTGCCAAAGAGCCTTGGCCCTTTTGAGTCTGGCATCTGGTTCTTTCCTGGTAGCCTCATCAACCATGTTTTGGGCACGCTGTACTTGATCTTCGATACTCTCCACTGCTCTAGCTCTGGCAGTTGCTCCACCACCTGCACGGCTAAACTGTTGATCAGTCACAAATTCCTCTCCAACAATAGCATCCCTATTTTCTTGTGAAAGAAATCTCAGAGCTTCCTCGCAACACATAACCCTTGTCGATTCAAGTTTCTTCCCTTTCTGCTTGTTGTTTGATTCTTCCTTCTTCTGCTTTTCATTGCGGGCTAAGGTTCTCTTGAAGAGGGAATTGAGAGTCTTCAGCTGTGAAGCAACTCCCAATCCACCATTAATCATTACTGGTGAGAAACAGATCTCCCGTAACAAGCGAAGGCAAAGTGCACGAGATTTGAGTGAATGATTTTTAGCATCAGAGTCTTCACTTCCACTCTGTAACTCCAGTGAAACAAGATACTCGAACCAGCAGTAGAGAGCACGTTCAGATGAGCTCTGAGCAATCGGTACTACTTCCACTGTAAGCTTCTTTTGATCCATGATTGATTGGCCTGTTTCATGAATAGTCATATCCTTTGAACGACGAAGAATAGTAAGGCCCAATATCCTCAAAGTCTCAAGTCCATGCTCGCTGTGACTACTCCAGTGGTTCATCACACTGTGCATTAGGTGAAGTGACAAGTCAGAACATTGTATGAAGTCAATCGAAGTGGAAAGACATCCGCTAATTGAACAAGTGTGAACTCACCTAAAGTCAAAGAATCCATCCTCCCACTTGGCTGCATACGGCACAAGGCGAAGGAAGTTCAGTTCACCACGAAGATCATCGATGCCTTCAAAGATGGGTGTACCACTGAGCATCCAACGCCGATGACAATCCAGTCCTTCGCAATTCTTTGCTATTGTTGTTGTGGAGGATCGAATCTCCTGCTGTTCATCGAGGACGATCCTTCCCCATCGATACTTCGCTAGGTAACGGCTTGTCTTCAGTTTATCTAGAGCACTGTAGGTTGTAATGACAATGTCACTACCAAGCCCTTGCGACTTGACAAGGCTGTTGCTGATTGTATTTTTGTTTGCATCCAAAACATTGACAGTAATCGTTTCGCCGCATGATTTCTTTATTTCGCTTACCCATTGCATGACCAGTGCTGGAGGTACAATGATGAGGGTAGCATGAGTATAGTGGTTACCACCATCCCTGGCTTCGGTTTTGAGATGATTTAGGCTCGATGCAATCAACGACAACATCTGCAAAGTCTTTCCTAAGCCCTGAATTCGAATGGAAAAGAAAAGCAAAGAAAGTAAGTGAAGGGTGAGAGGCAATCAGACGATCTCTCATTTAACCAAAACCAAGGCGCCAAGCTTCCTATCGTACCATCTCATCTGCAACACATCCGCCACATGTCGCAGGAGGGCGCCCAAGCCTGATCTGTCCAAGAGCAGGCGAGTAATAATACTTGCCGCCATCAAGGAATTCTCGCTCTTCCCAGATGATTGAATTGATACCAAATCCACCAAGCTGCTCCATTTGAGTCATCCAGCATACTGCATGCTGTTGATGAAGCATCAAATCTAGCTTGAGATATGGCGAAAGCGATCTAGCAATTTGAGGGAACTTTGAGGAGGAAGATATGGCAATGACAGTTAGAAACTTATCATTTCATAAGTAACAAATGGAAATTATTGCACCCAACAACGTACCATTGAAATATCATTCCCAGTATTCTCCATTAGTTTCAGTAATCCTTTCGGCGTAAATGGAGAGATTGTTTTGCACTCTCGNGATTGTTTTGCACTCTCGCGTAGCTCCAATCTTTGCAGCATCCACCAGCATATTATCATCTTCCTTCTTCTCTTCCGCATCAACATCAATTACTTCAACAGCATCTTGCTTCACAATTGGATACTTGCTGCTTTTAAACACAGGGTCATTCGAATCCCTCATCGGCGGCAAATGCAGCGGTTCGCTAACAATGTATGAATCCTCATCTAGCGCGGACATGACGCGATGCAAAACCGAATTTGTCAAGACCTCGGGTAGAAGTCGATTCATGTAGACTCCAATTCGAACCTTCCAAGTTATCCCATTCCCACCTCCATTCTGCTCCATACGACGAGCCACCGCGTAGGGAGTAACCAAAGGGATCTTATAAAGAGACTTGGGACAGCTCAGATCCACCAAAGATTCCAGAATGCTTTTTGCGTCCGCTGGTACGTGGCGCAAGCCGTTGTAAAAAGATTTCGTCCGCCCCGCAGCTTGATCTGTGATGGTACCACTTTTCAAACAACTTAAAATGGAAGCAATCGGGACGAAAAATTCATCGTTCGCAACACTACCCTCGTCCTCATCAGTGTGGATTGCCTCGCGAACAAATCCTCCCGCCGATCGATTCCAGCACTCTCGCAGGGGCGGAGACTGCCTCACTTGCTTCCAATGCTCAAAGATTTGATCTGTAAGCGTCTCCAGTTGCCCCTGAACTTCCGACGACAAAGAAGATGGATCGACATCCTCAATGCCCATCTCGGAACTGGCATCCGCCAGTGCCTGCTTCTTTGTAAATTGTCGCGTGAACTTGTCATACAGTTTGTCTGGACATCTAGCCAACCCCTCTTTTGCTACAATTCGTGAGCTGTAAATATCGCTGTATTTGCGAGAGTGCGCAAACAATGATCCGTTGGCACTCCCTCTCTTCGTTTTCTCATCAAAGAATAACGTGATAGTCCCCAAAAGACGCGCCACCTCCATGGGAAATCTCCTACGGGCGGCGGCATGCGCCGCCATGTTGTGATTCCACATTGCCGCTTCATCCTGCGAAAGGACGGGAAGGACGCGGACGTTATCCTCTCCGTAGACGTAGGGCAACCTTGCGACATTACCAGTCGCGTGTGCATCATCCGGATCAAAGTAGTCGCCTGGGATTTGGATTTCGACTTCTTCGATGCTGCCGTCGCTATCGTAGATGGAGGGAGCGGGAGAGAGTGAAAATTGGCAATGAATCCATTATAGAATTAGTGAGAAGTGTCCAAAGAACAATGACAAAAGGAGAAGTATGTGTATGCTTCGTGCACCATTGACGACTCACTCTCCGCCGAGAGAATCATTCGCAGCATTCGGAATCAAAATGCCGCGGGTATAATTCGCATCCGTGAACACGGTCGGTGGAAAGATGCGCGACTCTCCACTGCCCCCTGACCGCGGCTTGCGAAATCTCAACATGCCTGTGGCAATAGCGGAGGGCGTATTCCTCTCGGTGCGACTGCCTGAATCGTTTTGATAATATTACGTGTCGCGATCGTTCTCTATTTGGCGTGTTCCCTCGCTCAACCAATCACTGAATGAGAGGGGAGCGGATGCGGTGGAGGAGGCTGGAGGTGGAGGTGGAGGTGGAGCACCTATTGGTTGGAGAAGATATTGTAGGATGGCTTGGCTTGACAAAGCACAAAGCACTAACTGCCTATCGTACTACGACGGCTACAGGTTGAAATGGAAATTTAATGGAGAAAAAATACTCATGAGCAGGCAGGGAATGGGAAATGGCGCGGAGCACACTAGATAGACCCACCAGCTTTTTTCTGAACGGGGGGAGTAAAGAGGG
>JALLAS010001128.1:0-10225 GCA_036939415.1 Detonula confervacea
CACTAATGGAGTCCATGACTGAATTGGGGAAGATCTTCCAGGGGGAAGTAAACCAATGTCTGGTAACAAGAGCTAATAAGCGGCAAAGATCCAATTAGGCATAAAATAAACTATTATTATTTATCTAAACATATTATATTTCATTACACTATAAATCTTCATCTATGGTTACAAATAACAATAAAATTATTATTACATTCCCTTATACTTACTTCAGTGTCAGCCCAAAAGCACAAGCGCAGCGCGCGCATGAAGCTGCATGAAGGGTGAAGGTCTAATTAAATCAGCCCTTCACCTTTACCCAGAGCTAGCCACCCACCCAGCCACATCATCTAGGAGTATCCTTCATCAATCACCATCCCATAAACAAAACCAAAGTCCCCGCTCTATCTCACGCTTTAGACCGCGCTGCGCTTCATTTTGTGTTCGGAGCTAGAATATTTCGGGCGGTAGCTCTCAATACTCAATAGGATGGCAACTACACCGCCTTCAGCATCAGTTTTCCTTCAGAAACATACCCATCACTCTGCGAACGAAGACGACGAAGCCGCCTCCTCTGTAAGCCACGGGGCCACGGAAATGGTGTCGAACCTCATTGAAGGAATCGTCGGTGGCGCCGGCGCAACGGGAGATGATGACGCTTCACTGTCCTCCATGAAGCATCGAAAAGAGAGCTTTAAATCGTATGATCAACGTCTGCCAAAGACTTACAAGAAGGAAGGAGGTGGTGGTACACCGCATACACCGCCAGGCTCCGTTCCCTACAAGGGCTTTGGCACACCTTCGGATTCTGGAGCACCAGCTCGTCCTGGCCCATTGGCGGGCTTGAAGCATCGTTTTCGGGGACTATTCAGCCCCAGAGCTACAGATATCCAGCAACTGTTGATCAAGCTGAAGAAGCAGTTTGAAACGTTGGAGTTTGAACATCGGAAATATGTCCTCTTTACAGATGGGTCAAGTGAGTCTATCTAAAGATCATGTCTTTAGATTTTGTCTGTTTCTATTGCCAAGTTGAAACTAACGACATCAGCATCTCCTGTTGAATTTTGTTGATTAATTATCATTATTCCGAAAGGGTGGGATGAGGATCCGAGGGCCAATAGAAATATAACTACCAGTGAAAATGAGAGAAAAGATCCAAATCATCCTCTCAATAATCCCAAACTCATAACAGAAGTTCACTTTGTTGGTCGCAAGGCCATGAACCCTTCTATAGTCGAGCTCTCATCTCTGCTTGCATATCATGATAGGTTTGGTTCCATCACAGAGCTGTGGTTGAACAACAATCTTATATCTGACGATGGTGCTGATGCCATTGCAGCCTATCTTGAATTGCCTACTTGCTCGTTGACCGAGCTCTGGCTGGGCAACAATCAAATTGGTCCTGCTGGCACTACTCTAATTTCAGCAGCACTCAGCAACAACTCAAATAGTCAGCTGAAGTGTCTAGGCTTGTACCTCAACCCTATAGGCAAT
Organism: Detonula confervacea; assembly: GCA_036939415.1. NCBI lineage: Eukaryota > Bacillariophyta > Thalassiosirophyceae > Thalassiosirales > Thalassiosiraceae > Detonula > Detonula confervacea. The sequence goes on from JALLAS010001128.1 coordinate 1,477, forward strand.
GGAGGGGCGAGCTCATTGGCTCAGATGTTGAGGGGGAATCATTCTTTGAGCACATTGGATATCCATGGTTGCGGAAGGCGCAATAAGGGCCCTGTAGTGCTGGAAGGATATGGATGCAAGGTCGTGACAGCCAGTGATGGGACTGAATATGTCGCTAGGGTAGTGGCTCACAATCAAGAGGAAGAAGAGGGAGTTGTCACTGATCAGCGTTTGTTGGATGCCATCCAAACCTTTGTGGCGTTCAATCGCATTAGCCCTACCAGAGAGAAGGTTATCCGTGGCATGATGTCTTCGGATATGCCCATGAACGAAGAAGGTGTTAGTGAGAAACTCGTGAGCAAGTGCCTTTCAGAACTGAGCAATCAACCTGCTAATGAAGAGTTGACAGACAATGAGAAGCAGATGTGGAAGGATTGTGAGTGGGAGAGGCTCCATATTGAACTTGAGCGATCTAGGGCAGCCAAGAAGGCTTTGGCTTCTCGGTTGGAGGTTAATATCAAGGAGAATGAGGAAGATGAGGGCTTGATTAATAGTGGTGGCAATACAGAGGAACAAATGGTAAGCCGTCATACCCTGCTGTGGCTATATTATTGCCTCAGCTATCCATGCCAGGTTTTGGTTGCCGCAACTCATTCTATTCCTATGTTTTCCCATCCACAGACCAGCAGGGATCTTGATGAGGAAGTTGTGCAAACAGACTCTCGAAGCTTTCGCGATATCAAGAATGGAATCACCGGCTCTGCTGGGGGTGCATCCCTGGCAACTCCAAACAAAAATAATAATTTGTTTGTCATTTCGGATGTGGAGCATGAGACAGATGATGGAGAGAAAGAGGCAGAGCTTCCTCCTCCTCAAACCTCATTTGTTTAAGGGTGTCTATCTATTTTTTCGATGGATGCAGTGCAGTTGCACGTAATTGAAGAAAAATAGAGGAAGCTGTGATTGTAACAAAGGCGCATCGGTATAGTAATTTTCATACATTTGGACATCTGTAAAGAAAACGAGATCACTCTCCAGTTCTCGAGCATTCTTACCTAATGTACACATAGCCATGTGATGTCATCTAGAGATATTGCGCTTTAATCCTTGGATCTCGCCCATTAAGATAATACCTGTTTTCAAGATTACTCAAATTGAACGTATGCATCAAGAGAAATATGAGAGGCCTAAGAAACGTATGTCAAAGGTTGGAAATTTCATAAACAAGAAAATTTAACTAGTTACTCTTGTGTACACTTGGTTCAGTCCGTTCGCAGGAATAAATAGGGTCCCAAAACATGCTAACTCTCAATTGATTGCATATGTGATGGGACAAAAATAGTTTCGCAATCCGGTTGCAGTTTCAGCTTCATCACCTTTGATAACGATCATTCCCATATCCATGGTAATTATAATTCGCATCGCCCTGAGGCTGATTTTGCTGCTGCTGTTGTTGCTGCTGGGCAATCCTACGCAACAATTCCAAATTTATCGCCTGATGAGGGTTTTCATTTCCTGCAACATTCAATTGCTGTTGCTGGCCGCCGCTTCCTCCTCTGGCAGCTTTGAGTGCCGCCTCCAACGCCGAGGCAGGAATGCCTGATGCAGCAGCTGCTTGGTAGATGCGCTCCAAATCTGAAGACTGCTGTTGGCCGTGCTGCTGCTGCGGTGGTGGTGGCTGTTGCTGAGGAGCGCTGCCACTACCGGCATTATTTCCGTTACCTCCTCCTTGCTGTTGATAATGGTGCTGGTGGACAGGAGGATAACTTTGATTATTGTGGGGAGACTGCTCACGACCTCGCATTGCCAACAATGACTGCAAATTTTGAAGTTGTTGATCTGGGTAAGAGGGGAAAGACACAGAAGGGAATAGAATGAATTGTTAGATGAGAAAGGTCGCATAAAAAGGAATCATAATCAATTCTACTCACGATCAACCGGGTTCCAGTTTTGGGCTCCCTGTTGAGGTTCGCGATACTGCTGGCCCTGGCGGTGCTGCTGTTGCTGTTGAAGCTGTTGCTGCGCATGTGCGGCCTGCTGTATCATCTCCTGCTGCCGAAGATGCTGGCGGTACATTTCTTCCTGCTGTTGCTGTTGCTGCTGCTGCTGCTGCTGCTGTTGGTGCATCTGCTGCTGTTGTTGTTGTTGTTGTTGTTGCTGCTGCTGTTGCCGATAAAGCTCCGCCTCGCGCTGTTGTTGGACCAACCTTTCAATGTGTTGCTGTTGCTGTTGTTGTTGCAGATGTAGCTGTTGCCGTAGCTGATCCTGATGGTGGTGCTGGTGTGTCAATTGATCCTGATGCTGGTGTGTTGGTTGTTGCGGGTGTTGTTGTTGCTGCTGCTGCAGCTGTTGTTGCTGCTGCTGATGCAAACGGAGCTCAAGTTGATATTGAGCTTCTCGCCCATGATTGCTAGTGCTAATACTGTCCGCAGAAGGAATCCGTATTCTCCCAGCCTCTGCCCTCTGACTATCCCTAATGCCCTCAGTGGAAGGGGCCTCCTTTTTAACAGATGATTCAACTTCTTCCGTGGTAGTAGGTGTGGATGCTTCGCTATCCTTCGTTGCGGGTGTCAACATTTCACTTTTGACTACCTTCTTCCCCTTCTTGGTCTTTTTCTTCTTCTTTCCAGCCGCCTTCTTCTCTGCTTCTTCAACAGCCAAAGCCGCAGCGGCAAGTTTTTCGGACTTCTTTTCTGCCTTGCTAGCAGCCTTGGCCATCTTTTCCTTTTGTTTGGCAATGGATTTCTTGTTATCATAGAAATAATTCTTGACTTGAGTGGGTGTGCGTGTCCCCACAGTTTCAGACACTGAAGTCCAATCATGACCTTCATGAAAAATGAAGAGTGAAAAGTGTTGCATTAGCCAATGAAATTGAACAGACAATGCAGGGACTATGATGCCAGATGAGGTTATTAAACGAAGAAATTATTTGCACAAAGAACACAGGTAGCTGTATCATGTTCCATTGCACAATCTTGGCATACATGGGATTGCCACATGTGTGTTTGGGATATGGTTTGCTCTAAAAGATATTTTTCTAGACCAAAATACAAGCTTCAAACAGTTTGAAGCAAACTGAGAAAAGTCCAAGTGTGGCAGACAAATAGAAACTCACCATGTTTATCCAGCGCATCAAAAAACAACTTCTTCTCCTTCTCCTTCCACTTTTGAAACCTGTGACCACTCTCCGGCCTTTCCTTCTTCCCTTCTACCTTCCCGCTAGAGTGGTGATCGGGATCCCGAGCAGATGATGAATCCACCACGCCTGACGAAGAAGAAGCAGAAGATTTGCTGCGTTTGACTTTCTTGTGGCCCCCACGATCTTCCTGATGCGGATCCTCCTCACCCTCACTCTCAGTAGGCGTGGCAGCCGCTGCTACCTCCTTTGGCTCTTTTGCACTGGCCTCCTGTTGCTCTTGTAGGTGTAGTTGTTGTTGCTGCTGCTGCTGCTGTTGTTTTTTCTTCGAAGAATGATGATCATCGTCATGCTTGAGAAATTTCTTCTCATGAGCATCTAATATGAACCAATTGCTTCGCTTTCTCTTTCCCCCAACCTTGATTTCGCCCTCGGGCTGCTTGGCATTCAACACGCTCTCCTCCAGACTACTAAATACCTTGAGGCGTATGGGATGAAAGAGTCGCGTGTGATACGTATAATCGCTCTCCGGCAAAACGAACTTGAGCGGCTTCTCTGGCGACGTCCCTGCCTTGATCACGGCCCCCATTGCCAAACACGCCTGAATCGTCGCGTCCCAAGTAACGACATCACCTCTCCGCTTCTTCCTGTGCAAGAATTCGCGTAATGCATGCTTGTACGGCACGGCTTTCTTGGAATCGTAATAGAATTGAATGCAATCTTTCGTGGACTTGTTATGTAGGAAGCTGGCGATTTTGCGAAAGTCCTTTGGGTGATGGAGGAAACGATCAAGGAAGATGCACTTTTCCATGTCGGACCAGATGTTGATGTGGCGACGTTCTTCCTCAACAGCGAGGGGGTCGGGGACATGTTGGGCGAAGAAGCCATTTGTGTGGGTAGCATAGAGTTGCTGGGATAACACGTGCATGACAAGAAGCAAATTGTTAGCACTCTAGGATATTTGACCAACATAGCTCTCAAACAATAGTCGACAAAACAACACACAACATGCACAATCAATACACCAAAGCACTCACATTTTCCAACCAACACCTCTGACGAGGCAACGAACAACCCCCCTCCTTAATCCGCTTCTCCATCGCCTCCTTCGCCGCCAGCTCCGCAATAATCTGCTCCTGCTCGTAATCGCTCCGCACCACATCCCCCGGCGATATACCTCTCCTGGGCCTCCGGTACGGGTTATTGCCGCGGGATCCCCCCGACGCCAACGCGCCCTCGCGGCCGCCCCCGCCGGAATTTCCGCCGTGGGGCGAGGAGAATCCGTCCATGGCGTAGGGCGACGCGCCCTCGTTGTTCTCGTTCCTCAAAAGGGCCGCCGCGGAGAAGTATCCGCCGCGTTCGGAGACGTCGACGTCCTCGCCCAGCGATTCGTTGTAGAGCATTTGCCGGACGATGTACTGATTGGCCAATGACTCCCAGCGGGACTTGAGCTTTTTATTCTTTTTTCGTATGCATTCCTTGACACGGGGGGCTATTTCTAGAAAGAGCTTGTTGTTTTCTTGAAAGTGGGGTATGGATTCGGGGTTCGTGTAGAGGGCGTCGTGCAGGCCGGTCACGTTGCGCGCGCGGTTGGACCATTCCTCGTTGGAGATTTGGGTCGGACTGCGCGGCCTATCGACATCTCTGCCATTGGCATTATTTACTCCATTCTTCGCAGCATCATCTGCAATGCCATCTTCCCCTTCCATCGATCCGTTGCAAGCCACATCCGGAAAGTACGGTATGGCCTCCAACACCTCCAGATGAGCCCTTTTGGCAATCATCTGATTCTTCGCCAAAATGCATCCCACCAAACTCGCCATCTTCCCCGGCGCGTCCAGCGTCGGTATTCCCGTGCCGTCTTTCGAGGAATCCAAATCCTCCGGCACGATTTCCGGCATGGGGGCGGCGGCAGCGGCGGAGAGCTCCGATTCGCGTCGGGCGCGCTCGGCTTCGTCAAGTTGGCGTACCTCCTTCTCGGCCGATTCAATGTCTTTATACAGCTTGGATATTTGGTCGTCCATTTCTTCCGCCATGGCGTCTAATTGGGATTGACACTCATCCTTCATCACCAGCACGGCGACATTCCGCTCCTCCTCCAACTTTATCTTCCGCGCCTCGGACGCCGCCCCCGCGTCTCGCTTGTGCTTGACACCCAATCCCTCGCGCTCCTTCCTCTTCTCCTCATACTCCTCCCCAATCTCCATCCTCTTTCGCTCGTCCTCCAACCTCTTTCGCTCGTCTTCCTCCTCCTTCTCCTTCCTAACCTTCTCCTTTCGTTCCTCCTCCCTGGCCTCCATCGCCTTGACCTCTTTCCGCACCCCCATCGCATCCTTCCCCTTTCCTTTAATCTTCTTTTCGATCACACCCATGCTCTTTGTAATTTGCATCTTGGTCGGCAATGGCGCGGAACCGACACTTCCATCCCCATAATAAGGAATGCTGGAGGTAAAGTCCGCGACCCGGGCCATGCGGGCGACGATCTCCTGGGCCTTGGTGATTTTGTCCATGGATTCGAGGCGGGCGCAGGTCAGTACGGAGGGGGTTGCGGCGGCTTTTTTTCGTTTGGTGGCGGCGACGAGGGCGGCTTCGGCGGCGGCGGCCGCGTTTGGGGGCGGGGGTTGTGTTGTGGATTTGGACGGGGCGGAGGTTGGTTGTTTTTGAGAGCCTGCTTCGGCAGAGGACTCTTTTTGCAATGGTAATTTGGACTTGTCCATCCCGGCAATGGTAATCTTTCTCTTGTCCATTATATCACCGAGCGACTTTCCAGCATCCTTTCCGACCTCTCCTGAAGAAGCCGCATCCTTTCCACCCAACTGCAACTTCTGCTGATTCTGCTTGTTCAAATGCCCCGTCAAATTGCCAGAGCTAATCGCCCTCCTCCTCGGCTGCGGACTCGCCAACCCTCTATCCTCCCCACTCGCTCCTTTAGTCTTGGGCTGCTCCTTCTTCCAGCTCGACACCGCCGCCGCAATGGATAGTGGATTGATAAACACGTCTAATGATGCCATGGGGGAGGAGTCGAAGACCAGCCCAGTGCCGATGCTCGAGGAGGCGGCTTCGGCGGCCTTCGCGGCGGCGGCTGCCGCGGCCTCCTGTGCGGCCCGTTTGGCCGCAGCCTCCGCCGCAGCCCTTTTGGCCGCCATTTCCGAGTTTATCGCATCCTGCTTCTCTTTTGCGATACCGACGATTCCCTTGGCGCTTCCTCCGGAACCCAGCCTCTTCATGGGCTCGTTAGTAGCGCCCCTGGGATCGATCCCTCGCGGATCAAGCCTGGGATCAAGCCTGGGATCAACCCCTCCTCGCGCTGCATCGACGGACGCGCGCGGACCCCTCGGATCGATCCCTCGCGTAATCTCCATCCGCGCATCGACGTTGGCATTCCCAATCGTATTCTTGTGCTTGTCCCGAATCTCTCCCGGGCTACTCTTGGCGCGATGCAGCGGCGGCGCGGCAATCTTCCCCAAGTTCAACCTTCCTTCCGCTCCCTCCTCCCCTTCCTTGTTATTGCTGTTGCTATTCGTCGGCTGCTCCCCTCGCGGATCCCCCCGCGGCCGTTCCGATCCGCCGGACTTGCTGCGCCCGAAATTATGATATCCCCGCTCCGCTATGCGAGGATCCCCGCTCTTCATGCCGGAGGCGGGGGAAGGCAGCGGCGGCGGAGGGGGCTTCGGCTTGGCGACGGGGCCGGGCGGCAGGGGAGGCTGTATGGCGGGATGCTCTTTTTCGTGCTGTTGTTGTTGTTGTTGTTGTTGTTGTTGTTGAGCGGTATTGGCGTTGGCGTGATGGGGCGGCTTGTACGGAGCGGGCGAGAACGGCGGCGCGTTATTATTGTTGTTGTTGTTATTGGCCCCTCGCGGATCCCTCGGCGGCTGCTGAGCGTGCCCGCCGTGCTGCTGCTGCTGCTGCTGCTCCCCGCCGCCGCGCGGATCCCGCTGCTCGTTCCGCAATTGCTCGTTTCGCTGGTTCCACGGCCGGCCCCCCGGAGGAGGAGGCTTGGGGGAAAACGCGTTGGCCGCCGACCCTCCGTGCCTCCCCCCCTCGAATCTCTCTCCGCCCCCTCCTCGCGGTCCGCCGCCGGCGATGCGCTCGTCCCCGCCGAAGCTCTTGCTACGACTTCCTCCCAGCGTGATGTCGTATCCGCGATCGATCGCTCCCCTGTCGAGGGGGCCGCCGCCGCGATCGAAGCCCCCGGGACCGTGGGAGCCGCGATCGCCGCCCCGTTCGCCCGAGCGGTCGCCCGAGCCGACGCTTCGATCGATGCTGCCGCTCCTCCTATCGGACATGCCCCCTCCGCCGCCCCTGCCGTGCTCGATGCGATCGTTGCTTTGAACGGCGGCGGGTCCGTAATGGCCGACGGTGGCATCCCCGCCGAATCCGCCAATGCCCTTTCCTCCTCCGTGAACGCCTCCCCCTCCTCCTCCTCCGTGAACGCCCCCCGCGTGAAAGCCCCCGCCCTTGGGACCTCCCTTGACGATGCCCTTGGGCCCTCCCTTTCCGAAAAGAACGCCTCCTCCTCCGCCCAACTGCTTTAACTTTTTCTTATTGCGGAAATTGTTGGGACAGTCCTTCCAATCGTGATCGTGTCCCGCGAATCGACACGGATTGTTGTACGATTTGCGCTTGTTGCCACCGGGCGGTCCTCCTCCTCCGCCTCCTCCTATGAGGGTGTTGAGGGCGTCGAGGGGGTTGATGCAGAAATTATTGTCTCCCTGTTGGCTATTGTTGTTGGATCCGATGGAATTGGTGTCAGCAGCATTGCTCGGGTGGCCAAATCCGCCTCCTCCTCCGCCGCCTCCTCCCGATCCGGCGCCTCCTCCGCCTGCAGCGCTCCCCCCGCCGCCGTAAATGCTCATCATCTCCCGCTCCTTATTGGCAGCGTGATGCTGCGCGTTGCTCGCGGCAATGTTGGGATTGAAATTCTTTCCTCGATAGCCCCCGGGAGCGCCGCCGCTGGCGCCTCCGCCGCGACCGGAGCGCCCGTTAAAGTGAAAGCTGCCCCGTCGGGGATCGTTTCCGCCGCCATCGCCTCTGGCGCCGGAGGGGCCGTCGAAGGAGGCGCTGTTGGGACTGCCCAGACTGTTATTGCCGCCGCCGCCGCCGCCGCCGCTGTGGCGTCCTCCGCCTCGATGATGATGGCCTCCTCCTCCTCCTCCTCCTCCTCCTCCGCCGCCTCCGCCTCCGTGGCCGCCTCGACCTCCGTGATGGGTGGGCGCGTGGTGATATCCCGAGTAGCCGCGCGTATTGTTGCCGATGCCGCCGCCGCCTCCGCCGCTGCTGCTGCCTGCTCCATCGCCGCTGCCGCCACCGCCGCCGGCGTTATTCTCGCCCTTCATGCTCTATTATATTTGGGTCTATTATTGTTATTGTGTTGTAGATATTGGTGGGCAGGGGGTAGGTAGGTGTATGTGCCCTGAAAGATTACTGATTATGTTTCGTTGTTCTAGGAGTACAATACATACTCCTATTACATATCGTTTTTGGGCGCATGTACTGTTTTGCCTTGTTGGCTGGGGATAGGCTTGACGGTTTAGTGCGCATGTGCGCACGCGCACAAATGCGAGGTGAATGACATCTCGTCAGCGCGCGCCCGCGCGTTGGGCGCGCCAAAAAAGGAAAGCAAGGCGAAGCTAG
>JALLAS010001129.1:0-10221 GCA_036939415.1 Detonula confervacea
AAATTGTAATATTCCTTCGTAGAATCTACGTGAGACATTCTGAAGTCGCCACAGACCGCGTGGACATATGCCACGAAACAGAAAGGTATACTTTGAGTCAAGCAATGTAAAATCATAATCGAAATTCAAACAACAAAACAACCTTATTTTATTATCCTTGCTTGGTGGTGTTAGATTATTCTATTGGCCAACAAATCAAGGCAAATAAGTAGGCTCTCATCATTTGACTATGAGTGGAGACTCTCATGATTTGGCAATGAGCGGACTCTCATGATTTGGTGAGCGGACTCTCAGCTTTGGCGAGGTTTGCTCTCGTTTGGGTTCTTACCTTGCTTGCAACTGCTGATGGGAGGGTGTTGGGATGGTGGTCTAGTTTTGGGAGGAAACTTACCTGGGACTGGAGGAATGCTGTCCATGTTGGGCTCAATTTGATCAGGGGGTTACGGTTGCTTCCTTTTCAGCTTCACATCGCTTCTCTCTTTTGTCAGCTTCTTCTTCAGTAGTTCTCTCTTCTCTCTTTCTAGGAATTTGAGCTGGATGGGGGACTGGTGCAATATATTGTCGGTGGTGATATTGATGGTTGTTGTAGTTGGTGGTAAAGTTGGGGGTGGTTTGGGAGGGGGGGGAGACTCCGGTTGCTCAACCCCCTTCTTTAAAAATCTGACTTGCTTCCGTTGCGGCTCTTGTAGGCGGCGGCACAATCCTGCTTGACTTTGAGGAGGCCCTTCTCCCTGTCGCCTTTTGCTGTCTTGTAGGCCTTCTTTCTGTCACATTTGTTGTAGTAGATCCCACAGAAGGCAAACTTAAGACATTCAGCACAGTCACCACTGAACTTCAACACGGAGACTGTACCATTTCCGATGGTGTTTGGGTAAATCGCTGACTTGAAGAACTTCTTGAAGCACTTGAGGTCCTTGTCATGATTCTCGTGCTGGAGAATCATTGCGCCTCTCTCCTTGGTGTTGCGACCTTCTCACACGGGCCTTCTCCGACGATGTTCCGACCTTTTCCGTTGGATGGGGTGGTGGGGTGCAGGGTGTTCATGATATGTGGGGGTAGGATAGGCTGTGGTTGTTCTGTAGGATGCCCCTCTTGACTTGGATCCAGCAAAGCGACCCTTCATCTGGGAGTGCAAAGCATGCTGAGTCAAACCAGTCATTGCAGACTTGGGCAATGAAGAATTGCACTTTTTCCGGAAGGTCGGAGTCCATTCGACATTGTAGACCCGCTAGCCTGTTGTCTGTCTCCTCCACAGTTGTCTTCCACTCTTGTAGAAATTGGGCGATGAGGGCATCCGGACCAATGTAGACTTGGAGGTCAACGTGGGGGATCTTGATTTGCTTCTGGAGTGCTGTGATGGAGGTGGCTAATGTGGTGGTGTCCTTTTCCGGGGCTTCTGTCTCTTTGCTTGATAAGTCCCGTCCGTCTCTGTCCTTCTCAAAGATGGCAACAAGATCGAGGTCGTCCAGCCTGGTCCCTTGGAATGAGCTTGCGCAGCTGTAGACACTGAAGGGGCTTGGCTCAAAAGGTTGTTTTGAGATGAGAATGCCGGAGTAAATCATTTTGACAAAGGCTGGGGTGACATGGCACCTGATGCCGCGGTCATTCATGCCGAGGAGGGGAAAAATCAGGGTCTGCTCCTTCTTCGTGCAGCCCAAAATCTCCTCGGCCATAGTTGTGAGTCTCTCTTCTGTTTCTTCACCGTCTGACGTGCTGACTCTTATGATCATGTTAGATGTAGTGTAGTGGACCCGCTGCATACCTAATTCCTTCTGCTGTTAGATATCAAATTGTTGTTTGAAGGTATTCTTTTGGATGTGGCTGAGTTTGGTGATGGTGTCGCCTAACCTATTGATCATGTCGGCGTGTGCTTGGAGGAGAGAGGTGAGGAATTCAGGTTGCTGGTTGCTCTGCTGGATGATCTGTGTGACGAGGGCTTGGTTGGCCTGTTGAGTAGATGATTGATTTAGCTGATGGCTCTGGTTTTGGTTGGCTTGTTGAGAGCAAGACTGGTTCAGCTGTTGGTCCTGAGCTGAGGCCAGTGGGGATTTTTGGGATTGTTTCACTGGGGTAGTGGTTTGGGTCAGGGGTGGCTGGCTTGGGTTGTTGGGCTTGGTTTGGTTGGATCTGGTGTTGAGCTTTGGTGGATTCTTGGCCCTTGCTAGGCTTATTGGAGGAGATGGCTGGGGCTTTCTTAGATATTTTGGGTTGGGGGCTGGAGTTGCCGTCGCTACAAGACTCCTTCTTTGTTGGTACTTTTGGGAGGAGAGAAGGGGCCATTGCTGAGTCCAGGTTTGGAGCTGGTGTTATTGACATGAGGGAGCGCTGGAGTTCCTCGTGTCTTGGTTTTGATTTGGTGAAGGCGCTGTAGCTGGAGCTGATCCACCTTGTGTTTGGGTATTGGTGTTGGTGCCATGCTGTGGCATGGGGGTGGTGCTGGTGATGACGCCAGTGTAGACGCTCCCTGATTTGGTTGGTTCTATGCACTGGAACTGGAGGATAATGGGCTAGTGGACTGATGGGGGGGAGCCGCCTGTATACGTTGAGTTGGAGTGGATCGTCCAGAGCCAAATGGTTGATTTGGTAGCGACCTGCCTGGAGGTGGAGGATGAATGATGATGCATGTCGATGACAGTTGGGAACATGATAGTGCTGGAGATCGCCATGGTGGCATTCCCGTGGGTGGTCCTCCCAAGTTCAGCAGGGTGAAGCTGAAGGGATAGGAGATGATCCTGGATCTGGAGTGGCTGTTCTGGTATCCTGAGCGGCTGGGGAGGATGTATGCCCCCGTCGTGTTTGCGGATTGTTGGGTGGTATCGTTGGTTGATGGATTTATTGATTGGTTCTAACTGAAAGGGGTCGAGCGAGTAATGTTGCTCATAGGTGGCGCGATGTTGAAATGGAGTATATTCAACCATGTCGTACTACGACAAGTGTGTTGTCGAGATGATTGGGATGGATCGAGTGCTGTCTGTCACCCATTAATGGAGGACTGTGGAAGTAGAGGATTGAATTGGCTACAGGAAATTTAGAGCACGATGCACGGTGGTGCATGCAATGCCCGCCTGCCCCAGAAATGGAATGCCGCTCTGAATGTGCGCGAAGCGGGACACGGACATGATGATGATGATGGCTGTGGGCGTGGCCAAGGGCCCGTCCGGAAGATGTATCGTGTATGCAGAGTAATGGGAATACCGATGCTATCTTGGTTGACAGAGAGCCAATAGCTCTAGTCTCCAGGCGTAGTGGAGGTCATAACCTGATCTTGCTATATCGATGATGTCATTGATGTAGCTGAATTAATTTTATTGTGAGAGCAATTAAATTCCCGTGACTAGATTACGTGAACACGCATGATTCCGTGATATTTGACTCGACTCACCCCAACAGTTAATCTCTAGATACCATACTTCTACATACGATACGATACGATATCTACATAGCTAACGCCACCGTCTCAAATCGTAACTGCGGCACCATCCACTCCTCATCGCCCGCCCGTTATGTTTATGTTTTCGTAGCGTTGGCTTTTGCGTCGATACTTCCCACCCCTGCCTCCCACCCCTATCCCCTATCCGGCCTGCTCGCTTCCTCTCCTCCCTGCCGCATTGTTAGACAAGGAGTTGGCATAATAGAGTACATAATAACATCTTGTCTCCTCTGTACACTAACAGTGTACGACATCCAGAGTCCGGAGCGCTGTTTCTTCGTCTCGTCGCTCGTTGGCACAGCCAGCCAGCACCGAACATCATCATCCGAAAGAAAAAATAATGATGCTTCCGTCGAAAATCATCATCATCATTGCCTCGTCGGCCATGCTGGGAGAGGCGGTAAGAAGAAGTTTTTTGTCGTGTTCAACTAACATTGCATTACGATGTAATAATATAATGGATTTTGCAATCTCGCTCTTTTCATCGACGGTCTCGCGCCCAGCAGCTGGTGCGGGGGGCGAAGCCGTCTCGAAGCAACAACAACGAACAACAACAACAATATCATTATCGTAAATTGGATAACGACGAAGATTCGTTGTCGTCGTCAACAATGGCAGCAGCAACAGCAGCAGCAGCAACCACCACCACCATTACTACAACTGCTACTACTACTACTAATACTGCTACTACATCGCCTGCAAACAAACGTGCCACAACAATGCGTTCCGAATCAATACTCGTTATTGACGCGACGGCGACGACAACAACAATAGCCTCTAGCACAACTCCGCCGCCGTCGCCGCCGCCGGCATTATCGTGGTGGGTCGACTGGGACAACACTCGATGCGCGGGAAACTGCATCGGCTCCCCGCCCTGCGGCGATCGGGCCAAGGGAATATGGACGACGACGCACGCGACGATCGAGGAATGCTGCGGGGAATTGTACGGTTCCTTGTTCGAGGGGATCATGTCGGGGGAGTGCGCGGAGGGCGGCGGCGGCGGCGATGAGGCGACGGGGGCGCCCGTTGTCGATCCATCGGCGCATCCTTCGAAAGCGGTGGGTTATTAGTTATTATTGTTTGTTTGCTTTTTGGGAATATTGTTTTGCATCGTTTGTTGTTGCGCGAAATTGAATGCTCCTGATTCATTTTACATGGCTTGACTGTTGGAGACGTGTTTTGCATTTGTTGTTGCACGAATTGGGTGCTCCGGAAGAGAGTCATTTGATCTTCATTCGATATGCGATTTTATTTGTTATTCGAACCGTGTTCATTATATTGCCATCTCGTTGCACACTTGATAGCTTTGCGCCTATATTATTATCTGCTGCGTATCCAAGAACCCAATTCAAATCCTTTTTGAAGTCGTGTTTCGGGAGGTGGTACAAAATTGAGTGCTCCAAATTTTCATTTCACATGACTTGATTGGTATCATTATTGGTATCCCATTTTTATCAAATATGAAATTATTCACATCGTCTAAATCTCATGTGTACCTATCGTATGCATTCCCTAAATCTCAAACAAACAGCCCACAAAAACTCCGTCCAAATCTCCAGTTGGAATGCCAACGACGACAACATCCGCTCCATCAAAGGCTCCAACTTTATCGCCGGTAATTAGTACGGATTCACCAACGAAACCTACGATGTCACCTATTCTTGGCACAGATTCTCCCACAGCAAGTTTGTGTAAGTCTTGAACTTGTATTATATGAACTTTTTTTCACTTTTGAATGCAGTGTTTTCATCTTTTTAGTCGCGAACCAAATTCTTCGCATAAAATATTGTTTAGCTCCGACTCGTATACCAACACAATCTCCAGAGACTGCCGATCCTACCAATAATCCGTCTGATCAGGTGAGCGAGAGCATTCAAATGATCATAATACTTTGAATTTCAAGAAAAAATATTTGCCAGCACATACATATAATACATGCTTTGATACTTACATTTTGCTCTGATATTGTTTATTTTCAATGTTACAGCCCACGCATAGCCCATCGCAATCTCCGTCTACACCACCAACGTCTACAAGCCCAACAACTAGCCCTACAAAGTCTCCCACGCTGTCCCCTATTATTGGCACAGATCCCCCAACAGCAAGCTCAGGTAAGACTTCATCTTGCGAACTTCTTTTTCAGTTTTGAATACAGTGCCATGTTAGTTCACGTTGAAATATTTTGGCTGTTACTCTGATGAAATTATTATTATTCATAGATCCAGCCAGAGAAACGTCTCATTCTCCCTCCAGACGGCCCACAAATCAGGTATGTAACAACCTGCAATATATAGAACTTATCAGCATCTCACAGTCGTATCGACCCCTTGTCCTCTGATACTAATTACGCCTGTGTATCTACAATCTTTCGAAAGCCTACCACTTCACCATCAGTACATCCCACAAAATCGCCTAGTGTTAACACTACTATCTCGCCAACACTGAGTCCCGTCCCATCTAGTGATCCTTCGCCACAGCTTAAATATGTTGGAAATAATGGCAATCCGAGTTCGGCCTTTCCGTTAGCAAACTGTCAAGGCGATTGTGATACAGATGATGACTGTCAGGTATGATACGAGTGGAGTATTGCCTTTCAATGTTGTTCTTTGAGATCACTTTTAACAATTCCACCTCGTCCGTTCGAATCCTAGGGCTCGCTGCAATGCTTCCAACGTTGGAATAATGAGGCCGTACCTGGCTGTGCCGGCGAAGATTCCTCTAAGACTGACTATTGTTGCAATCGTCCAGACAATTACCTGTGGTTCACTGGCAACAATGGAGAGCCAGCAGACAAATTTCCCTTAGGCCATTGCGAGGGTGATTGTGACGATGACAATGAATGCGAAGGATCAATGATCTGTGAGATGCATAGTGGATTTGATGAGGTACCAGGATGCATGGGCATTGGAAGAAAAGATAAACACTATTGCCGATTCTCTGGCACTTCTTACTATGAGTACGAACAGATTGGAACATGCGGGACAGGCCAAGATAAGTGGCAAGGTCCTGCTCTATTTGCTAATAAAAACAATCTTACCATTTCATTCTTTGCTTTTGGTGACACACCTTATGATGATGCATGTTCCGAATACAATACTTGTATTGGAATTGATGGCAATAAGGAAGACAACTGCACTCAGTCCGACTGTATATTGAAATCAATCTCCATGTCGGAACTGCCAGTCAATAATACATGCACTTACGAAGGACCAGATTATGAATGTTTGAAGCAGGGTATTATTCCGTATCTAAATTCTTATGCTGGTGATGAAGCTGCATTCGTGGCACATGTTGGGGATATAATGAGTGAGTGCCTTAGCTATGACTCAATTTTTTATGCACGTTATTTCATATTGACTTGTTCTCATCCATTCCAACAATTCCAATTCAGAGGGAGATCCTGCAGGTGGCAACAGGTGTTGCAACCAGTATTTCTTTGCGTCCAGAAGAGATTTATTCAGCAACACCTCCAACTTCTTGATGGTTCCAGGAGACAGTGACTGGAATGAGTGTTATAGATATGATATTAACTCCAATACAGACCCCATTCGAGAGATGTGGCGGAATAACTTTGCAAATGTAACATCTCCTTTCAATCAATTCAGCCGAGACTTTCCTGAGGTAATGGGAGGAGGTAGGCCATTTATTGAACGCCAAGCCACAAATCCAGAGAACTTCCACTTTGTATTCAATGATGTTGCTTTCTTTGGGCTGAACTCAGTTAAGGGGAGCAGTCATGTTGAATACATAGCACCAGAAGATCTGAACGCAGTATGGGTTGAGAACAGCCTTGAAATAGCCGACTGCACAATCAAATCAATTGTACTAATTGCGCACATGGAGCCATCAAGTGATGTTGATACAAAATGGATGCTTACGTTAATCGTTGCGGATCAAACATTCCAACTCTATTAATTCACGGAGATCAGCATCCCATGACTTATTGCATGTCAAAATCGGGTGGACGCCTGAAATTGACTGTCAAGGCCTTTTAGTCTGGCCCCTTGTTGGTATCAGTGATACGAGATCCCGCCAGCGGAGCAGACTACTTCTATGTGCATGACTCTGATCCAGCTGACTCCAACAAAAGTTGTGCCAGTCAGCCCGTCACTCCTAGCCCTACCGCTCCTATTACTTCTAAGCCAACTTATTCTCCCAATACATTTGGAGCCACGTATGTGCCTGGTGATCTTCCAGTACCTTGCGATGGTAGATTGCTCACTCTCTCCAAGGGAATGGATTGTAAGCTTCTTACAACTGAAGGTCAACTTCTTGAATATGCCAACGGTACCTTGTCTCAAGAAAAGATGCATTCTCAAGCAGATAGAGCTGACGTCATTGCACATCCGGATGAAGGATGGTACCTTGTGTCCAATTCAGAGGTTAGGAGTGGTAAAGGAGGAGGGGCTGGAACATTAAGGTTTGACGCCAACGGAGACTTGATTGGGTACAAGAAGACTTTGACAGGCACTTCAAAGCACTGCGGCGGAGGTAAATTTATTTCTATTGCTAGTTTCATATGTGTGTCATCATCCGCTGTTTGATTAAATTCCTACCTGTCTTTTCTTTGTAGGCCTATCTTATTGGAATACATTGAAGTTGACCCTCACACGGGGTATACAAATCAGACCAAAGTCGTTGATCAAGGTGGAAACTATGAGCCGTTTGCCTATCACAATCAGGATCCTGATGTCGAAGCTCGTTTCTTCACCACCAAAGACCATTCTGATGGTGCTCTTGATCGATATACTCCGTATATGGATGCATTCATGACAAATAACTCCCATGATATTCTGACAACTGAAAATGGTGAGGCGTGACCCTATTGTGGTGTCATTCATTCCTATGATTTGCAGATTGAACTAACGTTGCATGGTCGCTAAAAAATCCCACCTTAAGGTACACATGATTTTTTGCTGTTAAATGGATCTGATGGCACTTTCACATGTAGTCCGAACCATGCAGATGGGGAAGCTAGTGCAACTGCGTTATTTCCCAATACCAAAGGAAGCGATATACACAATCGAATACTCAATTTTGTTTCGAAAAAGAACAAGGAACTCTTCACACTCGACCTTGCTGCTGGGACCTGGATCAAGTCATCCACTAGGTCTGGGGCGTTTGATATGCAGCCAGACCAGCTCGGTGCGTGGTCAACAAGCTTGATGAAGTGCCATACCAACTGTAGCTGATTTGCCCATTTGCTAACTCCAATTCATTATCCTATCATCTTTCCAGGTCGTATAATTGGTGACGGTGTTCTGTACTTTTGCGAAGAAGGAGGGGCTGGTCAAAGCGATGTACACGCGAGAGATGTAACTTCGGGCGAATACTACACCATTTTGACAGGAGATGGGTACAACACTGAGACAACAGGCCTTGCTTTCAGTCCAGACAACATGTTCATGTATGTGTCATTTCAAGCGGATAGTAACATCTACTCTTTCTGGCGCACGGATGGGCTGCCTTTCCACGGGGCCGTTGCCTACACAAAATACCATGCGGCTTCCTAATGTTGTAACTGCGGGCTTCATTCTGATTAAAGCTTGAGAGAGATATCATGGCTTCGTAGTCTATAGATAAATGAGGTATCAAGACATGAATGCATCTGAGCCAACATGAGCTGCATTAGTACCAAAGATGAAGTGATTGCGCCGCAGCGCAGAAAATCACGTGCTTTTTATAGGCTCCCTTTCAAAAATAGAAACTTCACAATGACATGGTGAATAAAATTCGATGGTAACCTCTTAATGAGATAGTGAAATATTAGCAAATAATGTTTCATTTCATCAATCGCATTACATTTGTGGCTATTAACAGGATTCAGGGTACGGTCGCATATATGCGACCACTAAATTACTGGCTTCGTTACANTTATGCTCCCTTTCAAAAAACTGAAACTCCACAATGACATGGTGAATAATTCGATGGTAACTTCTGAATGAGATAGTGAAATATTAGCAAATAAATTTTCATTTCATCAATCGCATTACATTTGTGGCTATTAATGCCAATCCAAAGTCAGGCTACCATTTACGAATATTGTTGAATTGATGTATATTCTTTCACAATTTGCCAATAGCTTTCGCATATTGTTGAATGTGCGTGTGTGTCTCGTGTCAACTCACTTCTCTCATCCAATGCAATAACTTCGTGCAACATTCTCCAGTTAACACTATCAGAAATTTCGATCTACTGTTCAATCTCCTCTGCCTTGCCGTTCGTGCCGATTTACTCGCCAATCCTTTTGGATTGATAAGCAACAATCTCTGTTATTGCAAGCATGGCATTGTATGTGGTTTGACTTTTGTTGCTGTATGCGTATTCCAATTTGGTGATCGCGGAAGCAGTATCACGTGCACGTGTGGGATGCCATAGATGTCTTCACAATTAAAGAGCTTATCCTCCTGTTGAAGTAGTGTTGTGAATCGTGTTTTTGGTTTTGGTTTCACAGTTTTTGGTTTTGTTCATCGGTATTCATATCAACACATGAGGCAATGTTGGACATAGCTGTCATTGATATTGACGCCTATGTCATTCTTTTTGAGTGTTTCTGACGATCCTTTCATCAGTAATGAGAAGGGATGAGTGTATGTGAGGCTATCTTGCATGTGTAATAGAGGATAGAATTCAGTCAATCCTCACACACTCACGATGAGCCTCAGCAGTTCCAATGAAGATAACACTTAAGGCAAGGCGTCCTAAGTCCTACCAACGAGGCACCTGGATGAAGTGCATGTCATTCTTTTTGAGTGTTTCTGACGATCCTTTCATCAGTAATGAGAAGGGAT
>JALLAS010001130.1:0-10259 GCA_036939415.1 Detonula confervacea
ACTGGATCCGAGCTCCTGGGGCCAGATATTGTTCTGTATGGCCAAATTCTGGCAACATTGCCGCCGAATAGATGGCCAATGAGAAGGAGTAAGCCATCCACACAACAATCATAGCCACAAAACAAATACAACAAAGCAGAAGTAGTATTAAATTAAAGGGAGGTAATGCAACAAAAATCATTACTATTCTATTATATTATTGTAGCAACACGAGGATAAGATCAAGCCAAAACTTTGAATGGTATTCTTCCTTTTAATTGCATGTTGTGCTTCTGCACCACATAATGGTAGCAGCAGCAGTGTTAGATATGGGCAGTAGCAGTTGTAGCAGTAGAATTGATAGCAGTGGTAGCAATATCAGTAATGTGTACTCAATTAATTTAAACTACCTCAGTATAGTGATTTCAGACATAAAGAATTCACCACTAACAAAAGTGGCAGTAAGAAAAACAAGACATAGTAGAGGATTTGAACCATATAAGAGCTCCAACCCTGGACCTCTTGATTCAAGGTTGACAGCTCTACCCAATTGAGCTATCAACTATACTGTGGCTGTGGTATAAGGATCAATTAAAATACTAAATTATTGAAATATTTTCAGGAAAAAAGTAGTTTTTGTGGATTTTCTCAGTGGGAAATATTGTTTTGCTCGGGCATGTTGCATTTTTGAAATCAGCAGCTTGAGGGCTTTCAGAAAAGTATAGGTTTGCCTATACTATCTCCAAAAAGTGCTGAGATCATGCTTTTGGCCCTTGAGTGGATGGCCTGATCTTCTTGCCACCCAAGGGCTCTACCTTGTCAACAACCCCAGAGAAGATGTTCATCATGAAATCTTCGTTGAGGAACAAAGAGCCATCCTCTTCTACCTCTACTATATCATCATTCAAATGATCCAACATGGTTGACATATCAGCCAATCCGAAGTCCCACCCAGCGAGATCAGCGGTGTTGCCAGCCAACCACCTAAGAGGGATGCAAATGGATATGTTAAAATAGACAAGCAACAAAACAACCCCACCATTTCAACAGATTGGAGGATGATAAACAATCCTTTTTGAAGAAGATACTAACCACCTCCGCATGGCAGTCTCCAGTTGAGAAATTGAAGGTAATATGGCACATTCATCAATGCTGCAACAGCGCCTTCGACCCCAATGTATTGGCGCGTTCCACCTTGCGCCCTCCATAGCTTTCTCACTAGCTCCCACAGACTTTTCACTGGTGGCAACAGCTTCCACAGTCTCCCCTTTCATCTTCACTTTCACATAGTTTTTGACCCCAATTGCAGTGTCAAGATTTTCCTGCTGTTCTAACATCTTGACCTTCATTTGAGCCAAGGATGATTCCATGTCCTTGAATGCCTCCTTCAACTTCCCCTTCTAGCAGTGATCATCTCTGACTCTGCATTTGAGCTGAGCCACTGTCCATGTCCATGTCTTAGTGTTGGGGGGGGATCATCACAAGCATGGGCAGTGGGAGGGGATGAGGTGGTTGGTGGTAAAGCAAGTCTAGTGCCTTGGACACGTGAAGCAAGTCCGGTGCCTTGGATAAGGTGGTTGTTGGATTATCATCCAAGCACCAGCGAAGCTTGCGATCCACAAACACGAGTGGCCACAGGAACATGGTCTGGCCGGCGTACAAACCCAGTTGCCACAGCAACGAGAATAACGAGCGGCAATGATGCGCTCATTAATTCTTATTACCTTAATCTAATAACAAGTTGCTACAAACAACTACTTGTACATTAGTGAAGGCGATCGCATACTAAGTTATGCGTGTCACTATTGATACTCTCAATAGTAATAGGAATTCTTCCGCGGCTAGGGACGGCCCATCGCGTTACCAATCCCGGCCGCCCAAGACGTCGCAGTACAAGCGCAACGCACAACTCCCCTCTTGCTCACAATGCGCGCCACGATGGCTACATCAAGCCACCAGCGCAGCGCAATATACCAACTATCCCACCGAGCACGATCCACCCATCGCCACGCCCGAGCACCAACGAGCCCACCCATCGACCCCACCCAACATAGAGGAATGGTCATGACGTTTGCGACCGCAGGCCACCCCCCAGAGGAGTGCTGGTAGGACCAACGACCGGCGCCACAACACCATCAGATCAGGGCTGTACAGTTAGATGCGGGGAATTATTAATTTCGCGGAGTTCAAAGGGTGCCAAGAGGCACTGGACAAAGGGTGGCACC
Organism: Detonula confervacea; assembly: GCA_036939415.1. NCBI lineage: Eukaryota > Bacillariophyta > Thalassiosirophyceae > Thalassiosirales > Thalassiosiraceae > Detonula > Detonula confervacea. Next base: position 2,205 of record JALLAS010001130.1, read on the forward strand.
CGTCGGAAATGGGACACCATGTTAGGATGGGGGCATCACGGAGGTTGGGGTTCTTGCGGAAGCATTGACTTGACCCTTCCCCCCTCCGTAAATCGACTATTCAGTTCAAAGGGTGGCCATCAGTTTACTTGTCACTACATTCGTGAAAGGGTGTTTTGGATTATCATCCAAGCACCAGCGAAGCTTGTGCGATCCACAAACACGAGTGGCCACGAGAACATGGTCTGGCCGGAGTACAAACGTGGTAGCACACAGCAACGAGAATAATGAGCGGCAATGATGCGCTCATTAATTCTTATCACCTTAATCTAATAACTAGTTGCTACAAACAACTACTTGTATATTAGTATTAGTGAAGGTGATCGCATACTAAGTTATGCGTGTCACTATTGATACTCTCAATAGTGGTGGGAGTGTTTGGAGGGTCTTTGCGGTCCCCTTTCTTCATCCTCCTACTCCAGGGGGTACCCCACCTTTTCTTGACTCACCCACGTATATATTCCCTGGTCAACTCTCCTTCTACTACTATGGAAACTATGAAGGGGGGATCCCTAGCTCTCTCTATCCACAGATTTCTGTGTATGGGATGCAGGAGATTGTGATAATGATGCAGCAATTGATGGGTTTGACTATGTTACAAAATAAAATGATAGATAAATAATAATAATATTCTCACCTGCCCTGATGATTGGATTTGGCTTTTCAGCCATGGAAATGAATGCGCCAACGTTCCCCATGCAGTGGCAGTGATGATTATTATGATGCAAGGCGATGGGAGACCTTCAATGTTGAATAGTAAAAACACGGTAGCAAAATGTGCACTGAAAATTGACCGTATAGTCACGTTTTGTCCGCGACAGGCTGCAACCGCTGCTGGTGCTGTTGGGGATGGTTGTGATGGTGATGGTGAGTGTCCCCGTGAAGTCTCAGGGACACTTCCAGGCTACATCACAATGGGTCCATGCTGTCGCCATGGCTATAGGAAGGTGTATTGTCATGATCACCACGTCGTTGAGGAATGGGGACCATGGTAGATTTCGATCCAAGGGGCGCCCGTTAGCGGAAAACCCACACCACAGCGGCATCGCCAGAGGGGTCATAAATACCACTGTGGTGCGTTTAAAGCAATGAGGTCACCTTCATGGATGATCTTTGGGCGCTCCCTGAGGATGACCGGCGACGCCGCTTTTGGGTTGAAATGGGTTGGGGGCGGCGTTGAAGAACGTCGACGATTCTGAGAGGTGTGAGATGAAGTATTTGAGTGTCACGGTCTGTTCTCTCCCATCAAGAATCTCCGGGATCTGGCTGATTTGATGTGTATAAAAAGTGGGCACAAAGGGGGGCTAAATTAAGTACCTTGCAGTAGTTTTATGAATGTGCCCCCTATCATTGATATTGGCCCAGGGTAAGGGTAATAGTAGCTCAAGCAGTACATGCATAATTTTTCTTATCATATTAGCATCAATCACATCGTGCTACAACACTTCCTGCTTTCTCACAAATATAATTGCGATCAATTGTTTGACAGCACTTACATGGTAGGTAATTTGAGTTCAAAATGTTATGTTTGAAATTGTGAGTATTGATTTAGAATGCTAGTTATAAAAATGGTCACACAGTCAGTACAAAGACACAAAAATGATTGATCAAAATCTCACTTATTATTTGCTGCAAAAACAACAGATTGAATCAATCATATACAGCCGTGCACTAGTGCAGCTTACACTAAGAATAACAGATGTCTAGATTGATGAGTTCTATATCTATAGGTTCTTGAGTCAAGTTAGAGGAGGTGAGATGTACACCGACAGCACATATTGCACTCATGTTGCGTCTCTCTATGTGGGTACTGGCCACATGCATGATGTTATTCCAGAGTAATGGGATATGTTATGGTTTACAAAACATGCATGTTGATGGCGGGTAAACATGTTCAGACCAAAAGAAAATCAGTTGCTGAGAATCATGCACAAAGATTACAATGTGATCACGCGCTGTGATTACTGATGTGACGTGACGGAGTCATCGGTCATGGAATTGTTGGCGATTGCATCTGTCAGGAATTGTAGTATTTGTATTTGATCCTACGAAGCGTATCGCCAATTAGATATCTTAATAGTAGGAGTATCATATCTTTCAATCAGCCCTTGCTTCTCATTTTCATTTCCAGGTACAGTGGAGTACCACGAACTGTACCCCGGGGGGGTATAAAAATTTTGGCTAGACTGTGCTCAGTCTAGCCAAAACATTTATACCCCCCCGGGGTCCCTTATAATGGGCAGTCAAATCGGAGGAGGGGGGGTATAAGTTTTGACTAGACTGTCGACGCCCGAGGGGGGTATAAGCGAAATTGGGGGGTACAGTTCGTGGTACTCCACTGTAATATGTAGGAGTAGTAGAGGTAGGTACTCCTACCACTAGGTACTCCTACAATAATATGAATCCCATCCAGAGACATATTGTACAGGTCCCCATTGCGGTTGCAGAAGGTTGAATCCTGCATTCAAATATTCAAATCAGAGGTCTACGCGATCGAGGCGGGTTTCAGAACTCCTATTATTTTTTCATAATATCCAGAGATCAAAAGATTTGCGCTTCGCTTGGGGGTTCGTAAGGTCAACAACAACCAAGCGAACAACGATGCGATTGCCATGCTTTTGATTTGGAGCTACCTAACCTTTGCAGATTCGTTGAGGTTAGGCTGGTCGTCGTTAGTAGGTAGGAAAATTCATTAGGGTTAGGTATCAGAATTCAATGGTACGTCAGCTAGGTGTCTGAAATCACGCTGCGAATTGCATCCATAACTTTACGCTTCGCAAGAAAGTCAGATCAGATAATAAGTAGTACTAACTCCTAGGTACCTATTAGCTAGAACTCCTACAATATGAATCCCATCCAGAGACGGGTCGCGGGGTCTACGAGGCGGGTTCTCAGGAAGAACCCCGAAATTCTTCAAAAAGGGGGGGGCGAACGAAAACGGGGGCGATTGGAATTGACCGTCCCCCTTTGTTTAAAAAAAAGTTGAATTTAGGGGGGGATTGAAATCGACTGCCCCCTATCGTCAACTGACGANTTGCATTTGAAGTGCACATTAATGTTGTAGGATTCTGTCCAGAAATATTACGATGCGGATTCTTTTGCATTCTTTCTTTTGTCATCCAGCTCTTCCTTTCAGTGAGTTGATAGAGGAAAAGTCTGATGATATCCACAACAAAATATTTTAAAATGAGGGTTTTTGAGAAGTACATTCACTTTTGCCAAGCACAAAAAAAATCAGCTGCCTTATCATTTGATGAGCAGTATGATACCCATGGCAGTTGGCAGTTGGCAGTACGTACCTATGATACGATACACCAACTGGACGGAACTATTTGGAGATTCAGGCAGACATTCACGCACAGAGATCACGCACCTCTGGCTGGGTGACACTGGCTAGCTAGCTGCACTCAACTGCCTGACAAAGATCTGTATCTATTGGATAGATACAATACCAGATATCGTATCCCTCATCATGACCCTGACACCAATGACTAATTGCAATGACCCAGCAATGCAGAGCCATGATGTATGTCACGCACCTCCATATCGTACCATCCCATCGATTCCAAATTTCAAATCACATACAATAAACACACGTAACCTCCCTCCCATAGGGTAAAATACTTCTCCCATTCTACGATGAGGCTGGCATACAATGACTTTTATGCGTTTCTCAGAATCATCGGCGAATAGATTGATGGGTGCTGACGGGTAGGAGAATGTGTGAAGTTTGTCATTTTGCATCAGTGTTAAGCAATGGATATGCGGACCTTTGTTCGCCTACAATACATCAAATTTGATTCTCGCACAATGACTTTTCATTGATTGATCCACAGATTTGTTACTTTGTCGTCTAGAGATCGTGCCACGCTAACTTTTATATGCCGAATATATTCTTTCCTTGTACTGCAATAAGGCACATATTATTTGGGATGATATCATGAGGAAGAGTTGTGTCATGCTTTTTCTTTCGTCACATCGGTGTAATGGCAATATTCAGCGTCCATCATGCCGGGCCGGAAAAGCGCAGGAATTGTACTAAGGTGCCAAATAACCTTAATATTTTGTCGAGTAACGTTGTGATCAGTCACAGTATTTGGATTGCAATTGGCCCACATCATATTATGATGGATGGAGCAGAGCCAGGCATACCCCGCCTCTCCTATCAATTCTGTGCATGATGAGGAACACGAATGCCGACTTAGTAATCTAGCAGCGCTCAATTTCTAACCAAAAATTGCCAGTACTGCTGAATAAGCATTATCAAAGCAATTATTTTGACGCAATTGTCTTTTGTTGCTTTTGCGGAATAGCATTTTTTCTCGATACATTGTAGCCAACTGACACAAAAGAGGACATATACAAAGCTTGACACTTGATACTGAAGTTGAAGATGAATGATACTTGTAGACATATTAAATGCTTGAAGATGCCAATACTCTGTGTATTATAAATGCCTGAAGATGCCAATGCATATTCTGTGTATGCTAGCTGCAGTCCTTTTCTCTTCCATATATCAAAGACAAAGGATTTTTCGACGAAGAGGTTTTGTTAGTTCAGCTTCTCAAACAATCATCCTCTATTAAAGATGATTGGTCCAAAAGCTATGAAAGAAGCACTCGCGGTATGATTTCAACGCATTATAATCCCAGTGCCAATAGTTGGTTTTAAAAGGAGCATCATTCATGGTGATTGCCTACAGTGGGCCAGGCTCAGCATCACAAAAGTATAGTTGGTAGTGGGTCATACCATTATGTTGAATGTTTCTCTTGCTGAGTGCAGGGCTGAGTGCTTCATGTGAAAATGGGATGCCAGGCTCCAGGCTCATCACTTTCCGGGAGTGCGAAACACTTTCAATCATACTCAGGCGTACTACCATGTGATATCCAAACTTCTTGAGTAACAGTCTTGCCCATCGAGCCTTCTGAAGCATTGCAGGTTCAACTTCATGGTATTCTCATCTTTGTTTTCACACCTGACTCATATAATGTGGTGGTGTAATTAAGGAGTAATCGATTGATAAAATGCCCACATCATCAAGCTCTGCCTAATCACACAAGCTAGCATCTTGGTGACATCCAGGTTTTGAAGAGATTTGGTGCACCTACAATCAGCTGCAAACCTGTCAAGGATCAAGCCATTCCAGAATGTACCTTTTACATCTCTCTAGACTTCTCTAGAGCTTTCTCTACATAGCGCTCCTGATTGTGATGGAAGGTACCATGTGGTAATGCTCTCTCTGGAAAAGTCAGCAATAGTCATAGTTACGCAACTGGATGAATAGTAGATCAAGACCAGAGCATGTCCGTCAAGGATGCAAACATGTGCCGAATTCAGTCTGGTTCCTATGAGCCACTATAGTAAGTGCGTAGGGGGCTTCAAACTTCATTGTTCTGGGCTTCACTCTTCATGCACTGCTGTTATTGACTCCACCCAAGAGACTCCAATGCCTTGGTCTGGCTCATAAAGCGAGAGCATTGGGATTTATGTCTACCAGACTATCAGCTCAGTGGTTTTATCATGGTCACCAGGCAGAAAACGCAATGAGCATGCCCAACTCTTGCTACAAAACTGGAACGGAACAAATAAAAACAGTTTCTGGTCGTTATAATTTTGGCGGGAAAGTCATATCTTTGAGGGATACTACCAATCGGGAGTCCATATCTGATGAAAGCAATAGGAGTATATCTTAGCGAACAACACATTCGCCAAAGATACACTTGGAAATATCATTTTGTACCAAGCTCTACTCGAAGTAGACGTATGTAGATGCTACAGTGGTCTTGGTACAAAACCCCTGAGCACGTGCATAAGGTAGCTTGCTAGAGTGAATCTTGCATACAACATTTTTTTTTTCACGATTGGATCTCCAAATCCAACGGCTATGCCGACGAAACTTTCTTGGGCGTAGCTATCATCAAATCAGTTCACGAATTCCTTTCCCGAATCATTAAAAGGCATTAAGACCTATGAGAGCTTCTCGTGTGGCTTGCTCAAGATCAATCCCATGAGAGCGAGAAGGGCGGAAGTCAATGATCGACATTGAAAAGACAAGCCCTTCGTTCGCGCGGGCTGGCTGATATTTAGGCTCAGAGCCTAGTAACGGCGAGGTAAAGGGTGCGTGAAAGGCTGTAATAAGTCGGCTTAATCTTTGACCATGCCGAGATATTGGCTTGGAAGTGTGATGGGACTGTCGTATCGGCTACTTGGAGTTTACAGGACCCGTCGTTCCCACGAAAGAATCCTTGCCTGCCCGACGGATGATGTCAGCAATGTCAGGCTTAATCTACTATTGTACTTAGGCAAGTGGATCCAAGACCAAATTATGTATGTAGATGAAGTTGGATGGTGAATGGCGAAGAACAAATAATACATAATCTTCTCCAAATCTTTCCTCTCAACCTCCGCTCCATGCCCGCTCCATCCATCCAATCCGTTTAGCCTCATCTCAATATTTTTCTTCTCGTCGTCATCCATAACCATAAGTTGAACTTCACATGCACTCACAAAAATTGCAAAGCCATCCACATTCATTTCAAACCCATCGTCAACAATCGCTGCGTCTCCATCATGTCATCTCGTATCACCATCACCACGTCCTCTCGTCCCAAGAAATCCCCAAAGAAGCGATCAACTACCGCAATCCCACCAATGACAATCTCCATGACATCCGCATCTTCCGCCATTACCACTACTCCTCCCGAGATGAAGAAACCAATGCGTCCACTAACCGCCTATCACATCTTCTTCCAACTCGAGCGCGAATACATCATCCAGTCAATGTCCGGACCAGACGCCGATACAACCATTCACGATAATAAATCCATCGTCCACGGAGTACCCCGCAAATACCGCACCACCAAGCTACTACCCGATTGGTTTGCCGGACCAGGAAAACGCACCAAGCGCAAGCATCGCAAATCGCATGGCAAGATTGGCTTCCTCGAACTATCGCGTGTGATTTCCAAGCGGTGGGCGGTTTTGGAATCGAGTGATCCCGAGACGAAGCAGTTTGTTGGCAGGATTGCCGCGGGACAATTGGCGGAGTATAAAGGGGAGATGAAGGTGTATAAGGAGGTTATATCGCGTATGACGACGATGACTCCGCCTGCTGTTAATGTTAAACCCGAGACACCCATTTCGAAGCCTTCCATTGCTGTGCGGACTGTGACAGAGGCGGCTAACGATACGGTTGCCGCCATGATCTCACCCGTCAATTCCATCATCGGCGCCATGATCTCACCAAGCACTTCCCCAAGCCCACCCGCAACATTCTTCCCCGTCGATGCACCGTCCTCTTCTTTTGCCATGCCTTCGTCAATGATGTCTTCATCCATGCTCTCTAGCATGCAATTCTGCCAATCGATAGAGTTCACACCCGCATTCTCCTTAGATACGGAATTCTTAGAAGAATCTACTATTCAAGAGGAACAAATCGATTATTCCATCTGCAGCAAGGACAACGAAGGGCATTATATTCCGTCTCCGGCTTTTGATAATATGAGTCTATCGGATGGATCATTTTGTGATCCTCTTTTTGAACTGGAGGATGAGTCTGCAATGGATAACAGCAGCAAGCAGCGATGTGTCAGTCCTGTGGCGAAGAATAATATGAATGTGGGTGTTGTGTCTGATAAAGATTTCTTGAATATGATGGCATGTTGAATAATAGTCGAAACAACTGTAAAGGAAAAACACATATTGATGGCTTCTTTCTGAGATCAGCAATGATAAACATACACATATTGGAAGCTTAAATGATAACATTGTACTGATTATTGATTCTAATGCTTCTCCTAGTATTTTATAGCATAACTTTTTACGCATATTCCTAAGAAGGAACACATTAGGGATTTCATCACAATGGTTGCAAATCTTGATATTGACCACAGATATTCTATTCATTCCATTCTACACAGCATTTTATGTACCTTTCAATGTAATGTTTTCGTTTCACACATCATCGGATGTCCATGTTTCATGCGACATCAATAACCATTTCATTCAACTCAAATG
>JALLAS010001131.1:0-10218 GCA_036939415.1 Detonula confervacea
ATGGGAGCAAAACTCGTACTAATTCCTACATAGGAGCGGAATGGATATGAACTGGCGGGAACTTAAATCTGTGGTCCATTTTGTGTTACACAGGATGGAAACCACTCTACGGCAATACGCACAATAAGCACAAGCAGAACAAACAGAAACCAAGTAGTGCTGTGTCAATGCTATCTGTCATTGATATACCGGAACATTTATGCTCTGAACAAAACGGAGTAATTGACCTAATACTAACTGGTCAAAAATAACCAGGCCAACATGATATGTCCAGGGTAAAGTTGTTGTATTCAGAAAAAACAGATACATATCTACACAAATAATGCTTCCAGAAGTGCATAAAACGGCACCACAAAGTGCACCAATTCCAAGCCAATTCCAAGCCAACTCCAAGTCAAAATTTGACAATAGTGCTTGTGGAGATTCCATGGCTAAACTCTATTGCCTAGCTGAATATATCGTGTTGACAAAGTTTATCCAGCACAATAAGATAGAAGAAACAAGGCCTATAAGACACTTCATAGAGATGTATTAGGAAGCGGGGACAACAGTTGACCCTACACAGCATTAATCTGTGAAGTGCAACTCAATTTACAATACTAGAGGATGCTGGGATCAGCACGAGTCTCTGGTGTAAACGGATAAGATGTTGTATTGTGAGTTGTTGCACGAGGACGGCATTGCTATTGACAGGATTTTTATTAAGTCATTGATGGTTTTTTTGGGAAGGCATAACAATAAATGTCCCGGTTAATGCATTGGATGCCATTCATATCGATCTGGTACATCTATGCTCCCATCAGGCGAAGAAATCTTGAAGAAATTGTCATCTCCACTTGGCAATCTGCCCCCACTTTCATCATGACGCATAATTGATCATTTCTCAACTTTGTGAACGTGTGTTTAGGTAGGTACCTACATGCACCAAATTTGGAAAGCGAAGATTGATAATCTTCACTAATTCTACTATGAAGCAAAAGAGCCTTTAATCCCTAAACTGCAGTCATTGATTTCAATCTTACACCCCTTTTCAGTATTATTTCATTGTGCATAAGCTAGCTGGTTGATACGTGCGGTTGATTACAAAGCATCCCTCTAAAAACAGTCGCTGACAATCAATAGAGAACCAATCACATCAATCAAAGGTAGGTATTGTTTTTGTTCCTTACAGGTGGACCCCCCTCTCCTAAACCAACATTCCTCCGAATTTTGTTTGTGTACTCATCGCTCTCTCAATCCTCCATGCCCTCTTCCACATATTCCAAAATCTTTTTCATGAACCGATCAACCACTCTCGTCTGATTCACAACTTCGGTCCTATTCATTTCCTGCAAAGGCTTCTCGCTAAGCTCGCTCAAATGCTCCGTAAACCTCTCCAACATCTCCTGATGATGCTCGAACCGGCACTTTTTGCTCTTATCGTAATCCTCCAAAAACAGGTAGGCGTAAGCGTACGTGTACTTGAGCACCTTACGACATTCCACCAACTGGCCATTCGCCGACTTGAGAAATTCCACGTCCGTCCACACCGTATCCGAATTCTGCTCCTGCAGCAACACCATCCGCGCCTCCGTCTCCTTGACGCTCTTCTTCGCAAAGTCCTGCGCCTGGGAATGGGCGTGGAACCGCTTGTAATAATGGAGGTATCGGTCCAACTCCCTCTTCGCCTTGGCGGCGTCCGACTGATCGTCGCCGTCGCTGGCGTTGGGATCGAACTTGTTGCACTTGTAATACCCCCCGGTGTTGGCCCCGTGCGCCGCCCAATCGCCCATGCAGATCCAGCAGAATTCGTACTTGCACCCGCGGCAGGTCATGTGATTGCATCCCTGGTTCTTTTCGATGCGACTCGAGCACTTCGGGCAGGGCTTGGTGTTGGCCAGTATCCAATTGGCGGTCTCCGACTCGTTCCGGCATTTTTCCTGCCACATCTCCAGGCCCTTGCAGGTGACGGGGGCGTGGGGCTCCTCGCCGCACTTGAGGCAGAAGCCCGTGTCGCAGTCGCAGCAGTGGGCGACTCCTCCCGCGTCGGCGAAGACGCCCCCCGATCCGGGGGCCAGGGCCACCTTCTCGCACCCCGGGCCGGGGCACCAGCGGGTCATGCCGTACGTCTCCACGAAGGAGCGGAGCTGGTAATTTTCGAATTTGGGAAGGAGGTCGGGAGCCGCGCGACGGACCTCCTCCTCGGTGACGAGCTCGTTGCATCCCGCCTGGGGACAGGTCTCGCGGACGCAGAGGGGTCCCTTTTCGATGGCGTTGGCGACGAAGCCGTACCAGCAGGTTTCGCAGAATTCGTGTCCGCAGGGCATGGCGATCATTTCGGACGGTTCGAATCCGTCCTCGTCCATGCATATTTCGCAGTGCCGTAGCTTGGCCTTGGAGCTGCGAGTCGATCGCTTGACGCCCCCCGCCGCCGCCTTCTCCTCTCCCCCGCTACCGCTAGCGCCCTCGATGCTATTCTGACACCTGGCCAACACCCCGCACTTCTCCTGAACTTTGGTGGAATTATCCCAAAATCGATCGAACAACCGCTCCTTCGCCCATTTGTGCTCCCGCATCAAAATCGCCGCGGCCGAGGCCGGCACCTTGAGAACCTCCACCACCTCGCGGACCTGATCGTCCATTACGGGTTTTAATTCCGATGCGTAGAGCATGCGAATGGAGTCCATGGAGGCGGAATTGCTCCCGCCGCCGCCGCAGGCGGAGCTGTGGTTGCTTCCCGACGGCAAATCGAAATTATTGGGGGGAGCGTTGGGATTGTCCAAGGATCGTCGTCTGCGGGGCGCGGAGCCGGCCCCGGAGGATGCCTGATGGTCGTCGTCCCCGACGTCGTCGCTGACGTCCTCCATGGAGACGTTCTCGATGTCGTTGTCCTCCTCGTCTGTGTATTCATATTCGAAGTCCTCCTCCGAGTCATGGTCCGAGTAATTGTATTCGTCTTCGTCGCTCATGGTAGGTTTGTTGCTGTTCTGATTTATTTATGGTATCGTACTGTCGTCGCCGTCGGAGGAATGATAGGGCCGTTTGTGATTGCCGATTGTAGGAGTTCTGAGAAATCAAAAATGCCATCATGATCAGTCGCGATCAAGCAAGATCATGAGGTAGATGTATCCGGTCTGAGTAATAAACACGGCCGTAATAAGTAAAGAAGTAGGTAATGAATTGATTTATTAACATGATTTAAATATATTAACTCTCTGGATACTCCAATCGAAACCGGTATTATTCTTAGTTGGTCGTGGGCCAAAAGGGCGGGAAGGGTCTTCACTGTTGGCCCACGCTGATGACTGCTGATTACCGTGCATAATCTCGTAAGCTTTTCCGCGACGACGATGGGTCGATGCTGCGAGAAAAAGTAATACTTTTGGGGCTACATAATATTATTTTCAAACCCAAATACTCCTAATCAATTTTAAATTTGCTCAAGGCGCGGTGTATGATAGAACCCCATGACAAACCCTTTTTGTGGGATGCGCCATGGCGCATGACAGCCGCAAATTGAATCACAATCGCAAGCTCAAAAAATCTCAATCCCACGCCGCGAATCCACATCACACAAACTCGCGAGCCCCCACGCAAAGGCAACAACTTTGTACCCCAACAACCTCCTAAATAACCTCACCACCACCGACAACAAACAACAAACAGCAAACAACAAACAACGAACAAACCATGGTCCGAACCAAGAAGCACTTCCGGCCGCCATCCCCCTCCTCCTCCTCCTCCTCGGAAGAGGAGGAGGAATACGACCAAAATCAAATGATGCAACGCGGTCGCGGCAAACAATTGATGTCGAGCGCTCCTCCTCCTCCACCGGCGCAGCAGCAGCAACAGCAACAACCCAATTACGGCAGGGGGAAGCAGCTGAGCATGAGCGCGCCTCCGGCCGGGAGGGGGAAGCAGTTGAGGGCGTGAGTAGTAGTTTTCGAGGACGTTTTCGTTTTGTTTGTCATTTGGTGTTGATCGTCTTGCTCGGCATTGAAAGGAACAGTGCTGTGTCTGTGCGGTTACACTCATAGCTTTGGCACCAATAATTATCGACGATGTCGCATCTCTAACAAACATCTTTCTAACGAACCATCAACAACCCTTTCATCAATCATGGCGACAGGCAACCGGAGAGCGAAGAAGAATCGAGCGAAGCATCCTCCTCCGAAGAAGACGAGGCGCCGCCCCCTCCCTCCCGCGGACAGGGCAAGCAATTGCGTCCCATGCCCGCGGCTGCCAACCGGGGGAAACAAATTCGCGCGCCGTCTCCCCAGCAGGAGGAGGAGGAGGAGGAAGATTCCGATTCGTCGGACGATGACGATGACGACGAGGAGGAGGAGGTGGCGACGGCTCCTCCGGCGGTGCAGGCTCCGCAGGTGGTGAATCGCGGGGGCGGGAAGAATTTCGGAATGAATAGGGGCGGTGGGAAGCAGCTGATGCGTCCGCCGTGAGTTTTTCGCACGATATTATGCGTTACCCGGACCATTGAACGCATGAATTTATTATTTTTAGCGCTGCCAATGTATGTCGCGCTGACAATTATTATTTACGCATTATATATCAACGAACCATATATGCATTTCCCATTGTGCTCGTACAGGCCTGCAGAGGAGGAAGATAGTTCCAGTTCCAGCGAGGAAGAGCCTTGGGCGGCGCCCCAGCGAGGGCAGGGAAAGCAGCTGCGTCCCTCCCCCCCCTCCGCGTGAGTCGTGCTGTTGTATTTTGATAAACTTTAAGGAACGGTACCTCGTCTTTCGGACGAATTGCGTATTGCCATTTTCTCAAAACGAAACCAATTTACGCTTACTCTCGCAGGGACGAAAAAGAGGAGTCGGACATGGACGAATCCTCCGACGAAGAAGCGGAGGCGAAGAAGGAGCCGGAACCTCCCAAGCCCGTCGAACCGCCCGCGCCTCCCAAGCCGCCCACGCCCGAGCCGGAACCCGCGCCGGAGCCCGAACCCGAGGAGGACGAGCCGGAAGCGCCCGACGACGACTCGGAGGAATCCGAGTTCGAGCCCGAACCCGCCCCCAAGCCCCGCGGACGACCCCCCCGCGCGGCGGCCAAGGCCGGCGCCAAATCGACGCGGGCCGCGGCCAAGAAGGAAGTTTCCTCCTCGGAAGAGGAGGGAGAAGAGGAGGAGGAGGAGGAGGAATCCGAAGAGGAAGAAGAGAGCGAGGAGGAGTCGGAAGACGATAGTTCCAGCGACGAAGAGATGGAATTGGACATGGAGAAGTTTGACATGGAGAGTCTGGTCAAGGGGGATGATGATAATAAGTATTTGGATTCGCTGACGCAGTTGGAGAGGGAGACCATTTTGGCGGAACGGTTCGATAAGCATAAGATCGAGGTCGATATGAAGAAGGCGCTGAGGGAGAACAAGTGAGTTTGGATTGTGTTTGGATTGTTGTTTTGGATTGCCCTGTGGGTCTGTTGCAATGGCATAATCACATTGATATACATCCAACTCATGAAATATATTTACAATAATCAGGCGTCGAGAAAAGGAGGCAAAGAAGTCCGCCGGCGGCAAAAAGAAGAAAACCAAAAAGAGAAAGGCCCCTCCCAAACCCAAGAAGGTGGCCCCCGCCAAGAAGAAGAAGGCCCCGCCCAAAAAGAAGAAGATCGAAAGCGAGAGCGAAGGGGAGGAGGCGGAAGAAGAAGAGGAGGAAGAGGAGGAGCCGGATGTTTCGGGGGACATTGCTCTGGCCCAGTCATTGGCGGGGAAGAGGGTGTCGACGAGGAACATGGATAAGAAGGGGAAACAGTTCAAGAAGCAGGCTGCTTTAGCGAAGATTCGCGAGGTATGTTTTTCGCGGATATGTCACAGTTTGTTTCTCCCTTTTTGTAATTTTGATGCACATCATGTGTCTGTCATGTTGTCGAACGGATTTTGATGCGTGTGTCTAACAACGAATTCCTTCTGCTCTGTTATTGGAAATCCAGAATCGAGCGAACAAGACCATTGCAGATGATTCCGATTCCGAACTCGACTACGGCCGTGATTCCGACGACACCGACGACGATTACGAAGACGAGATCAAGCCGTGGCAAAAGCAGGACCGCAAAAAGACGTCGCAGCTGGAGGAAAGCTCGGACGACGACGCCTCTATGGGTATGGGCAACGATGATGACCGAGAAAGGGACGCTTCGGGCAGCAGCACGAGGCGCAGCGAGGATCTGGAGGGGGAGCTGGACGATTACTTGAAGGTGTCGATTCCAAGGAGGAGGTTGATGCGGTGGTGCAACGAGCCGTTTTTTGAGGATGCCGTGACGAATTTTTATGTGCGGTTGGGGATTGGGAGGGATAAGAAGACGCAGAAAGCTTGTTATAGGCTTTGCAGGATTACGGGGATTGTTACCAAGAATGAGTATAGTTTTCCTTCGGTGGACGGTCGCAAAGCAGTGAGTGTGTCATTCTCCTTTTATTTCTTATCATGGACAAGCTTGTACTCATGCTTTTCATTTTGGCTTAGCTTTCAACTGATAAGTGGCTTAAAGTGTCTTTTGGAAAATTTGCCAGGGAGTTCAAGATGATAACAGTGTCTGATCATCGTCCATCTGCAGAAGACGTCACCCAATTGGTTAGTCAGCTCAAAATAGAACGACAGGCTGACCTTATTTTGACAAAGAAATCTGCCAACAAATTGCGCAGGCGTCAAGATCAACTTATTAGCAATTACACTTACACAAAGGAGGACATCGAAAGGCTTGTGAAGGAGAAGAAGCAACGCAACAAAAAATCGTTGAATATCGCAGTGGAAAAAACTCGTATTGGCATTTCTGTCCAGGCTGCCCAAGATGAAGTTGACGAGGCCAAAAAGCGTCTTGAGGATGCAAAGGTTGACCGAATGGAGGCAGATGATGACATGACTGCTATCGCCGAGAGTGATGTCTCCAAAGCTAAGAACACACTGCAGGTTGCCACTGAAAAGCTAGAGGGGAGAATGAAAGAACAGAAGAAGATTACCAAGGAGGATAAGGACCGATCAAATAAGCTGAGTAAGAACTCCAAGGTTCAGAATTGGGCCAAGGTCAACCAACGGGCAAAAATGGCGAATCGGAATGCTGATTTTCAAGCGTACAAGGAGGAGCAAGCAAATGCAAAGAAAATGGGTAATGCGGAGCCAAAGTTTGACCCGTACGCTCGGCGCAGGCAGAAACCAAAGAATCTCTGGGAAGTGGGGGTTTCCTCGAAAGACAAAACTGATAATGCAGAGGAGGAGAAGAAAGAAACCACCCCTAGCGAACGCGATGATTCCAATGCTGCGAAGGATGGGGATAAAGAGAACAACAATAAACGGGATGATATTTCAGAGACGCAGAAGTTGCATCTTCCAGGACAGGCAAACAATAATCAATTTGCATTCGATGATGACATTATGATGGGGGGAGATATGGCCAATCTGGGAGGGATCGGAACGAAGAAGAAGGTCAGGACACGAGCGAGGAAGGGTATGAGTTTGGAGCAATACCAAGAGAGGAAGACAGCAGGAACGCTCTGATCCCAGACCATCTTATTTGATTGCACTTTTTTGTTTGCGCATGATAGACTTTAACAATAATACAAACTGCTTCAATGAACGTTACTGGGATCTTTTGTCTTATCTTACTTACGTCATTCCCTTGTTTAATCTAAGGTGGTTGAGCTGACAGGTTCGTGGCTACATATGGTAGAGCAGTTAATTTGTTTTCTTGAACCGAGGTGTGCAAAAGGTCTTATCTCTGACTCCATGAATTACCTATGATCTCATTTTTCATCTATTTTCTTAGTTCAGTTCCCAGCATAAACTGGAAACACTGCTTACAATATCTCGTCTTGTGCCAATTTACATGGAAAATTTGGACAGGGCGAATCTGCTTCTATATATTTGTGCCGGTTTATGCTCAATCGTTGCTTAATTGCTGTTTTGTGGAAGATAAACGACTTATGACTTTGTCATTGTCACAAATCTTATGACAGCTATGTTTCTGCTTTTTCTCAATCATCTTTGGGTTTCATTCAGTTGAAGATCAGTGAGAGGTAAGTCCGTGATTGGGTCAAGTTTGCATTTTTTCCCTCTTATATTTTGATGATATTTGACGAGCTCTCCATTTTGATCCCTTTTGTAGCAGATTGGACCCTTCCAATCACATCGATTATGCAGCACTGTCCAGGTGTTCCAATCGCATTGTTTATTTCTTCCGTATGGCGGTCCGAATAGATCATTGTTTTGCCCCTGAGCGGCTGCTCCCCACAACACACCCACTTTATTCTCGTCATAAACGCCAAATTTACTTCCAGAGAAACATCCTCCGTAATGAACACAGTAGTCATGTGTAGCCATATCACAGATGGTTTTCGAACCCTTGCCTCTCACAGGTAGCTTATTGTATTGCCGAGCCATACAATTCAATATACATGCTACGTCGTCAAAACGTCCACTGTTAACACAATCGTATTGAAAGGTTAGCCCAGACAAATAATGTGTATAAACGCAAACCATTTCCACTCACGCCCAGAGACCGCAGTTTCCATTTGGTGTATCCCATTCCACCTCCTTTTTCCAAGATTTGATCAAGGATCGTCCATAGCTGAATGAGAAAGAATGCAATGATATTCAGCGTTGACGAAAGATGAATATTGCAAAAGAAATGCCAGCAACTATCATACCAATTACGAAACAGTCTACGCTGCAGCCGCATTTGTTCATCTTCCCATCTTCCTCCATCCCAAGACCTTAGTAAATAGAGAACAGAGCAAGGGCAACATTCAGCAACGAAGAGACACAGGTATGTTGCAAAAGACATCCACATCACATCTCATTACACACCCGAAAAATGAAATGTTGCGCCTCTCGGCATAGTCATCCAACTTGGGAAAAGGATTCCTCTGGAACATCATATCAAGGTCTGATATTAAGATCCACCGATAATTGATTCCATTTACAACAACTTGTTTGTTCTCGTCCCACTTCGAGTTGGCTGAGAGCCATTTGTCAAACACCACATATCTAAAATCATTTGGTGCTATCACTGGTTCCCCGTGATCAAATGTTGGGCTCTCCACGCGTACGAACTTGACGTAATCAGATGTATATTTTTTCACAAAGGTCTCGTTGAAGGAATAATCATCATGAAAAATAATGGCATGAAGGCGTTGCTGATGTACCGTTGTGTGAAAATGGTACAGATTCTCGAATGTTGGTAGGATGTGCGGTAGAGGCTTCTTCCTGTGCACTTCTCTGGGATCTTGCATGTAGCTAAAACTAGATGCCAGGATCAGCCCCCCTGGATTCGGCGTTGGATGATGAACTCCTTCATTGTGTTCATGGGATGGCACAACAGGAGCTCGATCAGATTCTTCTCTCAAGTCAGGCAGTCCACGTTCTGTCTCAAGGGCAACTCGATTTAGCCCTTCCTCGAGAGATTCTTTTGACAACTCAGGCAGTTCATCTCCCGTCTCAATCGCCCTGCCAGGTTCCTCACCGTCACCGACATTCCTACCTGATTTCTCGCCAAACCTCAATTTAGTCGGTGTGAATTTTTGCTGCAGAGCACCTTCAGATACAATGATGATGGCCAAAGCCTGCGCCACGATGAGAATGACAAGAACAACCTGAACGAGGCATAGACGTGATTTCATTTCCATGAGAGCGACTGCGACCAGCACGCTAACTGCAAACAGAGAGGAGTGTGGATGGCTAGCTCGAGCGATGGACCGTCAATATCGTAGTAAGCTGGCTCTATCGAATCGCTGCGCGCGCTGCCGCCACGGTCACTGATTGTACTGATGTAGAATGCAGGGACTGTCCAAGTGAGGCTGCATTTCTTTATTGTATCTGGTTGGATGCATCGGGCATGCATGGGGCATGGGGCATGGGGCAAACCAATTAGGTATCGTACTAGAGTTGGTCTTCATCTTTCCCGTCCCCAAACCCGGCCGCGCGCGGCCGGATGATGAATGACACGCAAATAAAGATATCAAAGTGATATCGTACGAGAGAGGGAGGAATAAATACTAATTTGGCGGGAACATCAAAATGCCATTACTTATTACCGCATGCGCGCGAGTGCGCGAAGTCGGTCCCGTTTCAAACCACTCACGAGTGTGGTCAAGCCATTTCCTGCCAGCGACCAAAAATCGCCATTCTCGACTTTATCTTCGAGATTTTAAGGAACCTACACGCAAAAAACTACGCACGTAGTCCTACGTTACACTACGACATCCAGTCGAAATTGTGAGCATCCAGC
>JALLAS010001132.1:0-10217 GCA_036939415.1 Detonula confervacea
GATGATGTCTGATTTCCCGTCTTCATTGCCGAAGCGTGATGCGATGGGGGGGGGGCAAGATTCTTTAATTCTCAAATTTACATCTCTATTCCGTGGTGGTCAAGTGGTAGCCAAGTGATAGCCGAGTGATAGCTGAATGGTAGCCAAGTGGTAGCCAAGTGATAGCCAAGTGGTAGCCAGTGGTAGCTAGTGGTAGCCGATATGGTTGTTACGCGAGCTCTATCGAAGAAAATATTTCGAATGTGCGTACGTACCTACGTAGTTGCCGGCGATCCAGTGTATTGCAGAGCTCACACAAATCGGGCTAAAAATCATCATCAAATCTCTTGTGGAAGGTTTTGTATCTTCTCTCTGTACAAATAATGGAATATCATTTATTCCGATCAACATGGGAATAATACTAATTTTAAGATGGCTACTCACAAAAGTCTAGGAAAGTCCAATACTCCTTGCTGGGGTTAATATTGGTTAATAGGGGTTATCTCGTGTAAGGACAATTGGGTTGTATTCTACACGGCCCCGGTTGAAGTTACCAATCATAGACATTTTGATCGTCTTTTGATATCATTACGGTACTCAAATGAGAGACTGTCTTATTCTACGCTTCCGTTCACCTGAACACAAAACACAATGTAAAGAATCTGCATGCAGCGCTTTTGACTACCAATCCATCGATCGTGCACCGATCCACCCCTTTTCATCCATCAACCAAGCATCAACCACATATGCCTACTCGGCTGATGTCATTGAATCAACGACGGTTGTTTCGTCCACAGCTGTTGTTGTCGTTTCTTTGCCATCTGTCTCGTCGACCTCATCCTCGTTGGCTGGCGGTGTTTCAACAGCTTCATTATTGGCGATTACTGCTGGTGTTGCGTTGGCGACTGTTTCAATGGCCCCTCAACCTTGCTCTTTCTAGCTAATAACTGTGGACGACTGCGACTCATTATTAAACAAAACTCCAAACGACACCATTGCCATAATCTTAAACAATCATGACCAGCAACAAATCCGCCACCGCCGCTGCATCCTCATACCCCTCCTGCAGATGCCCTCCTCCGCAGCAATCATCCACGCCGCCCGCCGCACATGCCAAATCATCCACCCAAGGAATTCAAATTTTCCTAACGAACCTTTCACAAGATGGTCGTCAATTCCGACTTCTTCCCTATGCATGTGATGGTGCTGCATCCAGATAGAGCAGCCAACCCAATCAACTAATTAGCCTCGCTCCAAAAAGCTTCTCGTTGATCGCAAGGATAATAAGGACACCTTATTCAAGTTAAAATATCATTACCAATACCCAAACAGGTACACATACAATGCCTTTACTTGCAGCTCTGGTGATTGCGTTTTGTTCAAACATTTAGTTGCCACCATCATGACTTCCTCGCTTGGTTTACTCGCTGACACTGCTGAAGCCCCGGCAATCATGGAATCCGCTTCTGAACGACGCGTCCCTCCAAAGCCATCTCACCACGCCACCACATCTGCTGACAGTGCTGCTATTGTCTCCACTCATGCCGATTATCGCCACAGCTAATTGCTACCTCAAATGCATCATCACCGTTCGAACATTCACCCTCTGCACTGCACTATCATCATCCAACACACCATCAGCCACTAACATAGTAGGTGCATCCACCACCTCCGCTGTCGTATCATTATCCTAGAGACAGCAACATCCGCGCACGTACCCTTCTTGTGAACGGAGAATCCGTCCAAGCTCTCCATGGCATACAGCCACGTGTGCAGCTCGGTAGCGACGAGTTCGTTCCTCCTTCAACGTCTACGACTGCGACGAAGAATCGCCGCCATGATTGTTGGTTTGATGATTACACGTGCATTGATCAGTGCATGATTAGCGTCAACAGTGCTTCTAAAGCTCTCATCCCTCCAAGTGACTCATATCGGCTATTGTTGCACCATAAAAGAACTCAATCCAGAGCTGCGACGGCTACAGCAGAAGACTGGTGCACAGAGCGTGTCTCCTCATACTGCATTGGAAAAAACTGAAGAGGAGCCAGTGAGTGAGTCCCATTCAACTGAGTTGGAGCGAACTGATGATGAAGAACAGGGAGATGAAGCTATTCCCGAAGAGGCTTCAAGTGAAGTTGACAGTTCCGAAGAGAAGCCGAGAAGTATTTCCGAAAAGTCAACTCCCGACGATTCACTGATTGACCCAGAGTTGACTTCCCCTTCCGACGAACCACCCGCTGAATGGTGACGCCTTTCTACAACTGATGTTGCACCTCACAAAGATGGCAAGAATTACATACCTCAAACTTGGCGTATTATACCTTTCTGAGATTCCGATGAGGACAAGATGAACAAACGCTAATTTTACGTCGGCAATACTATATTGGAAGCCATGTCCTTGACCTACCTGTACAAGGGTGTCGATCAATCCAAGTTCGCACACGACGAAAAGTACATCAAATGCAAAAGACAGAGCTTTACCAACGGTGTGCACTTTGTGTGCAAGTGCTGCCAAGACAATAATAATGCCCACGCGCACATAATGTCGTTGGTATTTTCTAATAATAGAATTTGGGGGATATACCGTCGGTTTCCTTCATTCATCAGGAATCGTATATTGAGCGGAGCATGCAAGAGTGTACCCAAAGATGTTAAGAAGAAGGTTATTGACTTGGAATCTGCAAAGTGGGTGAGGGCTAAGTTTCAGAAATGATTCGAAGCATGCATTTGTGCGAATGCCTTCCATCAGCCTTTGGGCCAGCGCTTGAGCCAGCAGTTGAGCCAGCGGTGAAGCCAGAGGTTGAGCCAGCGGTTGAGCCAGTGATTGAGCCAGCGGTTGAGCCAGCAGTTGAGCCAGCGGTTGAGTCAGCGGTTGAGCCAGCGGTTGAGCCAGTGGTTGAGCCAGCGGTTGAGCCAGCAGTTGAGCCAGCGGTTGAGCCAGCGGTTGAGTCAGCGGTTGAGCCAGCGGTTGAGCCAGCGGTTGAGCCAGCGGTTGAGCCAGTGTTTGAACCAGCGTTCAGACCAGCATTTGAATCAGCGTCTAAACTACAAGTTGAGCCAGTGTTATACCAGCGTTAGAGCCAGGTTTTGAACAGATTGGATACAGTTCCGACGCGTCCAATTATCCAATCATCCAATCAATCATCAAATCAGTCAATCAGCACACAAATCATCCAATCAATCAGCTAACCAATCATCCGATCAAACATCCACTCAATCAGATATTCAATTAGTCAATCAATCATCCAATCAATCAGCCAATCAATCAGCCAATCAATCAGCTAACCAATCATCCGATCAAACATCCACTCAATAAGACATTCATTCAGTCAATCAATCATCCGATCAATCAGCCAATCAATCATACAATCAATCATTCCATCAATCAGCTAATCAATCAGCCAATCAATCATACAATCAATCATCCAATCAATCAGCTAATCAATCATCCGATCAATTATCCAAACAACCAGCCAATCAATCATCCGATCAATCATCCAATCAATCATCCAGATCATCTGATCAATCAGCCAATCAAATATCCGATCAAACATCCAACCATTCAGCTAATCAATCATCCACTCAATCATACAATCATACAAAATCATACAATCAGACAATCAGACAATCATACAATCATACAATCATACAATCAAGCATCCAATCAATCATCAAATATTTTCTGAATCTCGCCGTATTCCAATCTAGCCTCAGATTGGGGAAAAATCAATTTACACCATACGATACCCCTTAGTTAAGGAGCTTATATCTGATGATCTGCCCATGGAAATGACAAAGTTGACGTTAGCAAGGCACGGTTCACTCACTGAACTGTGGCTTGCAAAATAAAACATGAAAATATTGTGGGTGGATCTCCAGTTATAAGCTCCTTAACTTAGGGGGTGGTCGTTTGAAGTCAAATGTACAGTACCATCTAATCATTGTTTCGTTGCTCACATTCATTGATTGTAGTGTTGGCTAGTTGTATTGTAACTCTGGCTTGATGCTGGATCGTTGGCTTGATCCAGCGGGAGTGAAAAGTTGAGGGGGGGGCGGGGCTGGACGGGCTGAAGAGGCGTGGGATTGAAACTCAAGGGGGTGGGGGGCAGACAGGCTAAACCAAGGGTGAAATTGGGATTCACAGCTGAGTACCGAATTGGTAGATTGAGTACCGTAAAGACGTCAAAAATATTGCATCGAACTTCAAGCGAGGCCGTATGGTTGAATTTCCTAACTCTACTTACGCAAAAAGGGGGGGTAATATCGCCTTTTCAGTCACGAGAAAATGGTAACGTGATATTATCCGATCTCCAATAATGAACATATCCGTGATATAGGGTAGATCAAAATTACAATTTTGTAATTAGGTATTTTTTAGTCAAGAACTGTAAAAGATCTTATGTACTTTCTTCACGGTCTTTTGTAAGAGAAAGGTCGAAGGGAGTCTCTCTCTTACTTCCACGTGGAGTTTGAAAGACCGCCCCATGTTCTATGATTTTCACATAGGAATCATTAAAAATTGTTTTGTAATAGACTTTGTAATTCGGCCATATTAGCTTTATAATTTTAATTAGCCCTTACGCGCTCCAACCCAACTGCCCGCCGCGACCGCCACCCGCCATCGATCAATCGCCCTGAACAAATCATTGGAACGAATCATCCTTGAATCATCTATGATCCCATCTCTGATAACTGATAACCGAAAACGGAAAGATCGAAGATGGCATCACAAAGCGCCGGCGCCGGGCATGGTGAGATCGATGCGGCGAAGCAGCGCCTTGCCGTAGCTAAAAAATGGGAGGCGTCCGCGGACGATGCCCTCAAAGCTGCTCAGAAGCAAGTGACAGATGCGCAGAAAAGAGCAAATATTGCGAAGGAGCAAGTGACAGAGGCAGCATCGTATTTGAAGGGCGTTGAGCAAAAATGGGAGGTCGTCGATGTTGATGATACGCCGCCTGCAAAGAAGCGAAGAAGTGATATGCATACCATATACCATATCTGCAAATCGCATTGGAATCGGCAGCAAGCTTGTGAACACAAATTGTGAATTGGGTATGCAGTTATCAACGAATCATCCATACATCATGTTCTTTTTTTGGGAGAAAGGCCGAATGAGCGAACACTGCGTTTACCTAAGAAATAACGATGAATTGAAAGAGGTCAAATATTATGTTTCAGAAGATGATAGAGATGCAGAGGGCGGAAGCAGTGATTATTGTCCAAAGACAGTGATTGTTTTTCGCGTAACTCCCACTGAAAAGAACGACTTGGTGAAATACTCAAACTCGTATGAACAAGAGGACAACTACGATCCAGAGAACAGCGAGGGTAAGCGTTACATTTCAGTGGAAATCGAAGACGCAGATACTTTCAGGGTATGTGCGCAGTATCAACACAGAGTGTATTGTCCAATGTGATTTCTTGTGCGTGCATAATTGAAGTTCATTATTCATTGATAGCCTCAAATCTTCTCTGTTATCCAATGAAATTATGTCCAGACATGGCTGTTTTTGATGCGTGAGCACCAGGATTTAAGGAAATGGACTACCAAAGATGCAGTGATCCCATATCATGAACTTGAAAAATACACTCAAACCCTTATTGCTGGTCGTGTTATAAATCTGTAGTCAGTCAGCTGTATTGCATCAAATAATTCATAGGCACATCTTCTGATCTATCCGCAATCAAGGACTTAACTTGGAAAGTACACTCAACCCCTTCTTGATTATGGTATGCAACTGCAGTCAGTAATCTCAGTATCAAATCATTGATTGGCATATCTTCTGGTCCATCAGCAATCGAGCAATATCGGGGAATGCGGTTGAGGTTTAGTCATGCTATTGAAAAGAGGAAGATATCTCATACCTTGTTGCATGATATTATACCACATATTTCAACAGCACACAGCATAAATATAGCCAAGCATAACACGAAAGTCCCTGCTATGAGAAGAATGTGTTCCTACAAAAAAACTTATAGTATGATCACCGCTCACAGTATTTCATATTCAAAAATGCACCAAACCGGGAAATGCAGGGGTTATATTGGGCAATCATGGGTTCAAATCTGATTGAAAGTCAAGCTAGGTTTACTGGCTAAATGTATCCAACAAAATCAAGTCATGAGGAACTCGTCCTGGATGCAGTAAGAGAAGGCTGCCATTGTTTAGCAGCTTTTTCAAGTCTTGGCAAGTATTATTCCATTGTTTGGGGATAATATCTAGACCCTGAACAACAAGGGGTTCAGATGTGATGCACCGCGTATCAGTATTTCACATCTCTCCACTTATCGCATCTTGCGTCGCGTTGAACACCATACATTCATTTAGAACTGGTCTCTATACCAATCACAGATGCTACTTCTTTGACGATCCGAAAACCAATTGGATGCTTCACATGTAGCCAGCAGCATCTTCATGTCCATCCCATAATGTTTTGGGTTGTCGTTGAAGTCTTTCTCCAAGTCCATATAGCACGCTCGAACACAATTGTAGATTCGGTTGGAGTCAATGTCTGCAGGCTTATTTTTCAAATATCTAGAAATGAGCTGTGACAATTCAATCATATTCTCACGTCGATAATTGTATTCCCCATCAAATAAACGCGGCAAGTTTGGCCGGATTGCAAGTTGTTGTAGCTTGAGCATAGTATTATCCAGTTTGACACGTTCTAACTCTTCCCGTAAAGCTGAGTTGGACTGACTGTGACTTTGCAGTTGTAGAATGAGCCGAGTATTCTCCTATTTCACATCCCGCAACTCTTCCCGCAAAGCCGAGTCGGACTGACCGCTACAATACTGCTACTGCATCGCTCCAAGTGGTTTTCATAATCTCCAACAGATCCTGTCCAGGCGCATCCATCGTTGTGATTTTCACATTTGACCTGGATGCGAAAATACTATAGCATGAGCAAGTTCATGGTTTTGCCCCATAAAAAAGACATGATATGTCAGGTCTCATCTGAATATTACTCCAAATACGAAATAAGCACCCATTGCGCAATTCTCGAAGGTCGCGAACATTGCAAACAGTACGGTCTATTGGGCATTGTCTCGACACAGACAGAGCTTGACGGATGCAGCCACTGCAAAAGAGATGCTCGCACGGCATGAGAACAGGGTTGACGGGAATTGTCATTGTCATGCAGATGGAGCAAATCAAGTCATCGGGCACTTGCTCCGGTCTCAATGCGATGGGTGCTGGCATTTTTTTT
This sequence comes from Detonula confervacea, assembly GCA_036939415.1. Classification (NCBI taxonomy): domain Eukaryota; phylum Bacillariophyta; class Thalassiosirophyceae; order Thalassiosirales; family Thalassiosiraceae; genus Detonula; species Detonula confervacea. Next base: position 7,191 of record JALLAS010001132.1, read on the forward strand.
GGATAGGACAATCAAGGCCGAAATGTTCCTTGCTCTGGATTGCAGCAGTACTATGTCACTGTCGGATGGTGGGCGGAGGGGCGTGGATGGCGGTACGATACGATGTTGATGTTGCTGTTGCCGGTGAAAATGAGATTAGCGCAGAGAAGTGAAAAATGAAAAAAGGCTGAAAGGTATCTACTCCTACAATACTATTGTACAATACCATAGCAATGGCATTGGCAGCACACATTGGCATTGGCGCCATTGACGGCATGGACATCATGCATATCAGGCAGTTCTGAATTGGCGCGCTATTTGGCGATGAATTGATGGAACGAATTCCTACGAGAATATCAAATTATCATATTCGCCAACCGTCTGGCCGCTCCCCGACTCCCTCCAACACCCGCCACCACCAACTTCTGCTAGATAGATAGCACAGCCGCGCGCGGCCGGGCACAAACATGCACACACAACTCCACAAGACAACCATAATAATCCCAAAGAACTCAATAAACACCGCCACCCTGCCTTTTATCCGGCCATAATAACTAGGAGTAACTGCACTCTAACAATGGGAATGGAGAAGTCTAAGAATGACGAGGTGGAGGGTGTCGTAGATGCAGTAGTAACGGCGGAAGATGAGGACTTTTTCGATGAGAAGCCCAAGAAAAAGAAGAAGAAATCAAAGAAGGAAAAGTCCAAAAAGCGCAGCAGAGATGATGCAGAAGAAAAGGTCGATGCGTCCACGGCAGAAGGCGATGATGATGAAAGTAACCTCACCAAGGAAGAGCGAAAGGCGGCCCGCGCCGCCAAAAAGGCTGCCAAATCCGCCAAAAAATCTGCGCTCAAATCACAAATCCCCGAACTCGACCCCGATGGCATTCCCTACAACAAGATACAAATGCGGCGAATGATGCGACGCGTCAAGAACGGACTTGATCCCATTGTGACCGAACACGAGGAGAATGAGATTCGTCGAAGGGAGAAGAGGGAGAGGATGGAGGAGGAGGCTTTGTATTCGGAGCAGCAGAAAGATGAAGATGATGTTGAGAAGAAAGAGGAAGGTGCTGGTGACGATGCTGGTGAAGCTGCGGCGGAACAAAATCAGACGGAAGAAACTAATGCCAAACCTGCAGTTTCATACGACAGTGCCGACGACGAAGAACCGAAAAAGAGGAAGAAAAATACCAATCCCCCGAGCAAAAATACCAAACGCGCCAAAACCGTCCCCTCCGACTACAAATGCATGGCATGCAACAACCTATGCGACAACTTCACCCCCCACTGGATTTACGACTGTCCCATGAAAAAGACTAAAAAGGGATGCAATGAGGTTGCCAAAAGGTTGAGGGGATTGCATGATCCCCCGAGCCAGAAGGTGTTTGTGAGCGGACTGCCGTTTGAGTGCGATGAGGGTTTGGTGAAGCGCTTCTTCGAAGAGAGCATGGATAAAAGCAATACTAGTGAATTGTTGCATCTCAAACTGCTCAAGTTTGAAGACAGCAAACGATGCAAGGGGCAGGCCTTTTTGACATTTGATTCGGATGAGGGGGCCAAGTTGGCTTTGAAGTTGAATGGTTCAATTTGGAAGGACATCGAAGAGCCAGGTACGTCTACGAAGAGTAATGATAAGAAGAAGGGCAAGAAGGGTGACGTGGTGGGAGAAAAGAAGCAATTAAAGTTGAGGGTGACCAAGATGATGAATCGGCATGTTACCAAGCAGAAGGGTGGAAAGGCAAAGGCATAATGGGTACAGTGGGGTAGAGGGGTCAAATGAGTAATAATGAAGTATAAGGTCCTGCATGTTAGACTATGGATACAACAAACATCTGATTATTTTGAAGAATATTATTTAGTATGGCATGCAGGGCAGGATCCTAATTGTTGGGGATGGAAAAACAACTCATGCAACATTCTAGCTGCTTTGCTTTAGTAAGGATGATCCCGGGTTTGAATGGCCTGTGGCCACCTAATGCTGTAGGAGTACATCTTTTGGCTGCACAACTAGAACAAACTTTCAGGGTCTCTTTTTTATTTAGGCATTTGACAATGCTGTGTCTACACTCCACTGCATACTCTGTGTGTAGTGTCATGCAAATGTTTTACGGGTAAACTATGGATATACTGACATGAAGAGTTGCAACGAAAATGTCGGCTGGCCATTGTAGATAGGTGCATCCCCACATTATTGTTATCAGAATTGTTATGCTTGTTGCTGAAACTTTCATAGACACCTATCTTAAAGTGAACATGTCAGAGTAGCCTAGAGTTGTTTGGGGCAAATAAAGGCCAAGTCTTGACGTAGAAGCCATGGCTTATAGAAGACTCCATGATTACATTGATGGGCTTGTGGTCTTCAATCCACCTGAAAGCCCAGTTTTACCTGAGGATGCAACTAGCCCATTCATTTGCAAAATAAAGGGTAGAACATTTTATGCAGACGTTGCAACGTTTGTATTCTGATGGGGTGGGAAGCTCTGCCTACGAGGATCATCCCTTGCAGTGGATCGAGTTCACTCTTGATGGGAAAAGATTGCATTCATACTGTCCAGGTCCAGATAGTAGTGATGGATCAGTGACGGGTTAATTTCACGTGAAAGAAATCAATTCACAGAGGGAAACTACACCAATGAAGTGCTATACGGATGCAGGACAACATTAATCTTGAAATCGTCCAAGTTGAATGAATTAGAGTGATCTGCTGATCACAGGGTTGAGAGTGCAAGTTATATTAGTAGAGTGCATATGGATATGGATACTTGATATCTTTCCTTTTTGTGGAATGAGCATGGATGCATCCAGTATAACTATGTCCACTGATCAGAATAACTCTAATTGCTTTGGTAACAATTCTGAACATTGAATACCTATCAGCTTAATTCTCCTTCTACTGGGATTCTGTTTGATGTGGCACCCATAGGTATCGGCAGATATCCTAAACAGTATGCTGGATAATTTTTGATCTGCGACATGGGACAAAAGGAATTGAAGAGGAAAGAGAAGGAAAAAGAAGAGGAAAGAGGAAGGGGGAAAAGAGAGAAA